>LVVV01431731.1:0-10406 GCA_001676325.1 Amphinemura sulcicollis
AGCCCCCCCCCCCAACCCCCCCACGACGACCTCGCGCACATTTCGATGTATCAAAAACTGCAGCCCCTCCTCCCCATCCCTCTGGAATTCCAGCCGGGGGGAAATGCCGAGGCCGGGGTACATTCATGAAGTATGCAACAGTCTTGTAGCAACTTCCGGCATCGCGAGTACCTCGAGAATCTTGTACGCGCAACGCACAACAACTCGCATTCGCACGCAACAAATGCGCTCAAATGTAATTAAGTAGCTCATTCAAATTTAGCAAATTATGCATTTCGTTGATAGTAGAAAGTTTCTCGCGACGCTGGCCATTAGCGTCGTTCAAGTTCTTGGAAGCCACGCTAGCAGCGGGTCGAGCAGCGGCAGTTTGGAGAGGAAAAACTTGAAGAAACTGTGTTAATAACTCGTCTTTTGAAACGGCACTAATTTGAAAAGTTGTATGCATTTAGACTCTTATTAGCATATTCAAATGCGAGCGACAAAGTTCGATTCAAATGATGTGAGCCAACTGTGTGTTTGGTGGCAAGAGGGCAGCGATGAGATGGAGGCGTGGGGGGGGTGGGGGTAATGCCATTAGGGAGGCGTTTGATCGCAATGTGCTGCAGCCCAGGCATGAACTGGAGACCCGCTGGGAATCGAACTGGGACTTCACCGAACAATGATCATGCTATATAGGAAGTCGAAACAGCTAGCTTCGAGTTAACGTAAATGAAGCTTCCGATTTCACTGCCGAGCAAAACCAGGGATTTGAGTTTGAATCCTGTGGAAATTACGAACGCTCGACCACTAACTTTAAATACATAGTTGAAAGTGCAGTTGGAGATTTCAGAGGGATTATGATTAAATTAATTAATGACAGCAAACAGAACGCGAAAGAAATAAACGTAGATAACGTGATTCGATAAATCCTGAAATTTGTAAAAACCCGAAACATCGTGCTTTTCTAGCAAGGTAAAAAAGTGAACCCAGAAATATCGAGTAACTTGACAGGCACACTAGCTTGGAGAAAAGCTAAAGAAAATCCTTGTCTGAAAAAGAGCTGGCGAGATGCGAACCACGTCCCCAGAGATTACGACCAGCTAACACGGTCAAGAAACTTTCTCAGATCTCTCCAACAATCATGAAGAGAGCCGGACGACCGGCGACCGGGGGGAAAAACCGGGCGAAAACCGGAGAAAAACTAGGGCCATAGTGGAGCTCGGAAATTGTAGTTTGAATTCCAAATGCTTATGCGACTAGTTCTAACATTAATCCAAAAACTAGAAACATAAGTAATCAATCAAAAAATCTAAACTATTCAATTTTAACTGATTAGTTTGCAGGGTTTTTACGGTACCATATGCACCGGACATGGTAATTTATTACTTTTGTAACACAAAATATCAAATAATATTTGCCAGTTGGCGCAACAAAATAAATTATCAGTAACAATTGGTGCATGTGCATGAAAAACAAAACATATCAACAATTTGAAACTGACGTACCTGCAATACGTTTTGAACTATAGAGATCAATCGAGGCAGATCGAGGTCATAACCGACCCTTTGATCGTTACTCAAACGACCCCTGAATCGGAGACGATAAGACTTCCAGTTCCAACCAGCCATTCTTCGATTCGAAATCAAAACGGCTCCAAAAAGTTTTGTATGCGACCATCTGGCAAAAGAACACGAGAGGAGCATCGCAGAATGCGTGGGGATATTGCCTTTAGAAATCATTAATGAGATATTGTCAAGTAAGCTGGAACGAGTGTGCCAAGCTAACGTTCCGTTCCTGGCAGTGTTATGTTCGTCTAGCTGCTAGCAGTTCTGCAGCGATCCAGCCAAAGCCGCGTTCGATATCCGCGTCGCGGTTAGGTCTGCTCTGGCCCATGTACCCCACCCGAGCAAATACACGGAGGCGAAGGATGTGAGGCTATATCTGCGCTCGGCACCAGAGCCCAAGCTTTGTAATAACGCCAGCATAAATCACAGATCACGTGCAGCTCTCTGTAATAACCACGTCATACCGAGTACACATTGTTTCCACTCAAGAGCTGCCAAACAATGCACACGTTATTGCTTTTATTATATTTCATATAGGCTGTAGAATCACATAACGAAATAATAAAACGGTTAAAAACTGAGGAAATAAAATCGCAATGGTCCTATTAAAATGATCTATTAGAATAGTGGAAAGATGTAACGGCCATTTCGTGGAGAAGGATTTGCAAAGATGGCCGTTAAGGTATACATTGAAATCGAGGTGTTTCCTACAAAAGGAGGTAGAGCGTGTAACTGAAGGCAATAGAGTTACAACGTAGGTGAGCTTTCTAATGGGTAGCTAGTCATTAATTATTCAATCAACATGTACGAATCAATGGAGAGTACAGTTTTCAATTTAGAGCTTGAACGGGATTCAGCTAACCACTGTTGAGAAAGTAAGAGAAATTTGCGGCAAGCCAAAACCTGCTAAGCTGGTACGCTATACCGTTCTATTGGCAACCCTATTTTCGTTGAATTACAGAATTATGCAATCAACTGCTGCGAATGAGATGCTAATTTAGCGACTTGCCTGCAAAAACACTTGGGCATACATTTGCACAACACATTCATTTGAAACTAACATTTGAGATGGAGCGTCATTTAAAACGCAATGAAAGGCAAAATGGTAGATATTATATTCGAGGCAGAAAGCCGGCACCTCAACGCACCAACTCAAGGTAGTCGCATTTAAATTAAAGAGAAGGGGATCGTAAAAAAGATGTCACCACCCGGAACCGGATGTTTCTATTAATACAATCAGAAACCTGGCACCAAAATCACTACGGAATGGCTTCGATGTGAATTCATTCTTCATTTGAGAATCTATTTTTAGGATAATTTAATAAGTGAGTTCTACAACAAGACAAGATTTATCATCTGCCTTCAAATCACGCGACTTATTTTCAGTGTTACCAACCAAATCTCGCCTCCCCATTGATTTCCTTATTTTGAGTTTAAGGAAGCGCTTTTTGACAACGGGCCTTGTGGGACCGATGCCGTCGGTGAATGATTAAGTGATAATAAAGACAACATGGAACCTAACCAAGCCTAGAAGGAGGGTGGGAGACTTTCCAGGTCAACTAAACGTGACTGATAACTGATGAGCGTAGACTAAGTTTCATGTGACAGCATAAAACGCAACTAAAATCAGCGCTATCGCCGGGAGTTTGCACGTCTCGCCAGTCTCGCGGCTTGGGAACTTCAAATCGGGCACGGCACGGCAGGGGGGGGGAAGGGGAGCAACGGGTTAACAGCAACGGCACGAGTAACAAATGAACTGGCGGGTTACACGCAAGGGCAAGCCAAGACTGGTACCCAATGCACGCGACCAGCCATCCCCTTCAGTCGGTCAAGAAGCCGTTGAGGATGGTCAGTGTAAACAATGTATGAGTGAGCCAACGTGGTACCGTCAGAAGGGTTGACGGGGGGGCGGCACCGTCCACCATCAACCACCCCCTCACCAGGAGGCACGGGACTAATTGCATCACGCCATCCAATCGCACGCGAGGTCACAGGTCAACTCGTTATCTAGAGTGGAGAACAAATTTACTGCAATTTACCAATCTACTGGATAACGCTGGCAGATTCCCGGCCGCAATTGCCGTGGAGGGTAGGCACGTGGTGTTCGCATAAGCGAGACATTGCGATGGCTGTATTATTTTATGCAGATGGGGATATCATGGAAAAAGCGTAATTGCTTTGTGTAAACGTAGCGCGTTGAGCGTGGGTGTATTTTTCCGTTGAATTAGAAAAAAAAAGTGAATTGAAGAAAGCGAGGGTGTTTTAAGTGAAATGGCTTTATAAGCAGTGACACCTTTTTGCAGGACCTCCGTAACACGTTCCACGAACTAATGAAAGGGCCTTTCGAAGCGTGTATACTTTCGTAACTAACCCAGTTCTAAGCTTAATTCGAGATAAGAACGAATTAGGATAGAAGTCTCTCATTTCAGAGAAAGATCTCCACCATATTTTAACAGCATCCTATTGTGTTTCTAGCATAAAGCAACTCGAGCATTGTTTAGCGGGCGGGAAAGTTTCTCGGGGAAAAGCCGGGAAAAGCGTCACATCCGTTGACGGCGAACCGCACCGCAAACTCCTTCAACTCTGCTAATTACGTTAAGTGGGTGCCAGCCAGCCAGCCAGCCAGCCAGCCAGCCAGCCAGCCTACGGTGAATATGACCAGGCGAACGCTGGCCAGAGATCCAGCGAAGAGTCAAACTTATAACAACAACTGCTAGCAGTAATGTCGCTCGTAACACAGCTCGTTACACAGAATAACAGAGACATGCATGTGGATGAGAAACGACAGCCATTTTGTTCTGAAATTCGTCTGTCCAGTTATGCTGTAGGCTGCAGTTCGGGACTTTTGGCAGCAGAAAGGGCATGTTCAACTTTATGAAAATTGTTTACATAAAGCTTTTCATTTTAAACTTTTGTTATGGCAATAAAATATCAGCAGGGGGTCCGGAAGGGTAGTTTTTAGTCATAACTGATCGTGAAGCATAAAGCTATCAAATATCAACCCTATAATATTAAATCAAAATTACAAGTGAAAAAAAAACACGAACACGTACATCCACAACCAAAAACAAACATCGGATCGAAATCTGGGCATTTTCCAATTTCCTTCTCGCATTTCCACGTGTTTGTATTCCACACAAAGCCTTTTGTGTGGGCAGTGCAGAGAGGCGAAGGAAATGCACGTGCCATCCAGGCAGCCAGCCAGCCAGCGCCGCCGCGCGGTCCAACGAGAGCCCTTCACTCCGTCCGGTAGCGCGGTACGATATTTAGTGGTCGACGTCGAGCGTCCACATGGATAGCGTATTCTGGTCGTGCGCTGCGGTCAAAAGCGGCCGGCGCGCTCCGCTAACTTACAGACACACGGTTATCGCATAGCCGACGTCGGCGTCGGCGTCGTCTACGAGGGGCCCAGGGACCATCGGACCATCTACTAGAGGAACGCCGATGCCGCCGCCGTCGCGACGTGGTTGGTTGACTCCAAAGAGACGCAAGTGACGCGGCAGATTTTGTGCAAGGATGCACACCCCGCGGCCGCCGGTGAAACGTTTCACTCTACAGATTTTCAGGGTACGAGGGAACGCTGGCCCGGCGACTGTATTTTAGGGGACGCCGCGTTGTTAGAGAGGAGTCGTGGAATAAATAAATCCGTTTTTCGGCCCACGGCGAACTAATTGTCGTGTCGCTGGTGTGGGGAAGGAGGGATGCTGTGTGCCGGGTCGCGATACGTACTCCGCTTGCGTAATGGCCTCTAATTCGTGTTTTAGTATCAATTTCGAATTAAAAATGATCGGAATAATGTGGCAATTTCGAGCTACGAAACAGCTATACGTTCTGATTATGATGAAATTAGCAGACCATGGCGTCGATAAAATAATCGTTTTGTTTTTACTAGTTTTGTGGAAAAGGTCAGAGCGCGGGGCTGCGGGTTTGCGGGGCGGCGAGGTGGCGGACCGACAGTCGATGCCTGTACTAGCTGTTCGCTACCGAGGAGTGGCCATCCACCGAGAGGCCTGCTCTCCCATGCATACCGTACACACCCTGTAGAACGTGGCAAAAAAAGTGCTCTCTCTATTCGCAATAATTTATACTTTTTGACGTTTTATTAAAAAATTGTTGGAATGAATGTCAGAGCACAATCAAAAGACTTGCGATGGCGCGGCGAGCAGGCCACGAGCTAACATTGTCCCACATCTGACGCCATTTTAATTAAACGTATCCCGTGCGGCCCGACGCACCTAGACCAGCGACGAGCCGCGCAGCGCTGCGCTTGCAGCTGCCCAGGCTGCGCTGGCTGCGCTGGCTGCAAATTGCGTCGCACTTTATACAGTGAGTGGGGACGCAAATTGCTAATTGGCCGGAATCGTAATTCGTTAAATCGATTCAATCTCATTCGGAATCAGCGGCTCGAGTGGATAGGAAAAAGTATAGGAGTGCTATGTCAAACCGCAACGGGTATATCGTGATGACTGATGACACAAATCACAAATGAGTTATTGTGCTCGCTAGACACAAAAACCAAAGTCATAATTCATCGGCGACACTCTGCTCATTCCGGTGAGAGGGATTAAGAGAAGCGTTGCCTTTGCAGCACATTTGGAAATACAATATCTGCTAGCAAAATTTTCGATCGAACCATCTGAAGATTAGAATAATTTATTTCCGCCGTGTCGTAAATCAAGGAAGGTTTCGCGCTTGGTTCCTTGCAATAAACCACAAACGCCTTCCAGTAACGAGTTCGCGAAAAAAAAGTAAAATAGCACCTACCCAGAGTGCAAACGCATTGATGCCAAAATTAAAAGATTGCTCTTCTTAGAAATGCAATGTGTTTCAGTCAAAATATTACTTAAAGTTTCATGAAAGTTATTGAACTTTCATGTCAGAGCTTATAAATCGTCAGGTTTTTCAACCCCTGTCTAGTTTTCACGCTCTTAAAGTCAGATGCAGTGTTTCATAAAGATAGAAAAACATCTCAAGTAAAAGTTAGAGAAAAAAAACACACGCAGAAAATGTGCAGCACAATTCCCTTATCTGTCCTTCTTGTACAAGCACGATAATAATATATCCATCTGGCTTCCTCGTCGCTCCGCTCTTCTTGCGCTATCTTTTCCACTCTTCGCCCCTGCAATTATATTATGAGAGAAGTTTTCTCAGCCTAGCCCAGCCCAGCCCAGCCCAGCCGAGCGGCTGGAGGGGACGTTTCAACCATGCTTTATACAATCGCGAAATTGTGATATTTGCGCTCGGGAACAAAGTTTTTACTGCCGTTAAATTGAGTGTCCCATTTTTGAATTCGAAACAAAGGGTAGAAAGCTAAAGTGGCAAACTGATGCGTCACATTTTGAAAGTAGGTACAAGGCAGCATTAAGGGCAAGATATTGCGTAGAAAACCAGTAAATTACCGTTATTTATGGCGCAAAACGTGATGCGCACGCAGGTATATCATCGTAAAATATATTAATATGGCGTTAAAATGGAATGAAAATGTTACTCCAGCAAACAACGTCCTCCCCCCATCACCATCGCCCTCTGTCTAAAAAGAAATGCTTATCATCGCCACCTTACCGTGCAAGATATTCCTTGGCTCATCTTTAGACAATCTAGCTGGGGACGACTTTTAGCATCCAGACCTTCAGGCCAAGCTACGAAAACAATTAGTAGGTGCTACCATTTTTAATTTTACGAGACTAACAAACGTTCGTCAAGGCTTACACAAAAAAATGCCTGTACTCCTAACAGCACTCAGCAGAACAGTATGAATATATTATTAGTATCGCCGTTGAGTTCAGGCATGATCTCACAAGCAATTAGACGCGTAAAACCTAAAATTGGTTTCGTTCCAATCATGTGTTTCCGCCTAAAAGCGTTGTGGACAGATCAAACGGCTGTAATGAGCCTCTCCGTCGATGAACGGAGGCCCAGCAAGCATGCGATTTCACATTTGTGACGTGTTTACTGTACAAAAACTATAAACAAAGTACACAGCGTAATTAAAATCACTCTAAAGTTCTAAAAACACGTTGCCCCTAAATGCAGCATACACTGCAAATTTACAATCATTATTTATAATGAAATTACATGGTAAATAGATGTCAAAAAGCTACACGCATTCGCTAGTTTGACATCACACAAGCGCTGCAAAATTGAAATCTGTTTAGCTACAACACAAAGTGCTCGCAAACAATGTCAGTTAGCTTTATGTGGGGTCTTCTTATAACCATTGATCTACTCCTGAGTGGCATATTCAGTGGATTTGGTTCAATATCTAATTTGAGGATCGAAAAAAGAATTTAACACGAGCCAAAGAAAGTCATACTGAGACAAGCGTTATACTTCCAAATAAAACAAAACGATTGAGTCACGAAAAATAATTCCAATCCAAAACTTGTCCAAAAGTGCTTTTTTCATTTCACTAAAAAATCACGTGTGTTTTAACCAACTTTTAAAATCAAAAACTAGTAACAGTTTCGAAACAAAACTTTTTGCGCTCCACATTAGTCATACATCCAAAAATATTCTTGACCCCTGGACGCAGCCCGCAGAGCAAACGTCGAAAAGGGCAGGTTTAATTTTTGCCCAAAGCTGACGCATGTTTCGGACCAAAAAACTCACTATTTACTGCTAACTAGTTTCCAAACGGATAATTGCAAGCCAAATCAATCCCACTTCCAAATATATCCTTGACCCCTGAACGCAGCCCGCAGAGCAAATGAAGAAAAGGCCAGCTTTACTTTATGCACAAAAGAGGCGTGATTTGGCAAACATAAAGCATTAAAGACAGTTTAAAAAGTTCCCAAACAAAGTATTTCCTAATAAAAAGTGCATACTTCCAAAAATGTGCTAACCCCTGAACGCAACCCACAAATCAAATGCCCATCAGACCAGTGTTGCTTTTTGCTCAAAATTAGGTAGTGTTTTGGCAAATTCAAAATATAAAACAATGTTAGTAAATTTCTCAAATAAACTATTACAAGTTAAATCAATCATATTCCAAAAATAATCCTTCGCCCCTGAAAGCAGCCCGCAGAGCAAATCTTTAATTTAAACTTCAATTCAACTTTAACTAAATTCAACTTTTTAAGCATTAAAAAAAACCATTTGAAGTTAAATCTCACTGCGACAACTGCCGCGTACGCTCTTCTCCAACAAGATATTTCATGTCCATTCAATTTGCGGTCCGAAAATAGTAACGACCCCTGAAAGCAGCCCGCAGATCAAATTACTTGAAACACTATGAACAGTACGGCCTCTAAAATATCACACGTGCTTATAAAAATTAACTGTGATCTGAATTACGAAAGCTTTCAAACAGGATTTTTCTAATTTTTCAGTTACTATTATTTAGTAACAGAAAAAACACCGTCGCCCCGCAACGCATCTTGCAGTGCCTATCCTGTACTCATCAGCAACTCGCATCCAGGCATAAAGCTATCTACAAAGTGGACACAATACAACTCTGATGTTTATCACAGCACAGCCCTTTCGGCAATCGAGTACCGTGCAATTTTAGCGAAGAACAACATTTAGAGTTGTCGTAATCTGGTCTGTTAATTCAATTTGTAATGGTAAAATAATAATAATAATAAACAGTTATGAAAACGCCATGAAACAAAACACAGCCACAGCCACAGCCACAATACACAGAGAACCCCCTGAGCTAACTGATGGCGTGCTCTTTACCCATAAGACTGTCGCTCAATGGAAACCTGGAAAGTTAATTACCTTCATTTTCCAGCCAATTTGAGTCCGGAATTTTCCAGTTTTATACAATGCTATCAAACTATTTTTATGAATAAAATATTGTCCTCCGGCGGGTAACACTCTGTAGATTGAAGTGCACGTGGTGTATACTAGAATTTGCCGGGCGTAGCGATAGAGGAAGGTATTCACATTGCTGCATCAGTACAACCACCGGTAATTGGCGCCACAGTTATTTCATTAAAATCAATTTGTTTCACAAAAAGTTTTTGCAATAATTGGTCGCTGGCATTGCATGCAAAATAAACAATACAGAATAACAACCGCAAAATAACTCAAACAAATGGGAAATACCGATAGCGCAATGCGAAGCACTGGATCACATTTTGTGAAACAATTCCGGGGAGGAGTGTAGGTCGATCAATTTGATTTTGTTGCGCTGTTCTGTTGGTAGCATTGCTCACAGTTAAAAGAATTGTAACAATCGAGGATTGCCAAAGTAAGCGCTTCCGTGTAGCGAATGTGCAGAGGGGTAAATTTGTGACACTTTACCATTCGCAGCAAGAGATTAGAGAGATTTTAGCGTGGACGAGGCCAATTTGCAGGAGGAATTGTTGCTAATTAATCCCACCTGCAAAATGGAAACAGCGATGTGGTTGTTGGTCGAAGAAAAGGGTGCGGTGACAGGCAAGGAGGGAACAAAACTTGTTTAGGGGTGAATCTGCAGAGTGATGGAGTGGTGATACACATTTGTTAATTACCATCGCAAATAACACGAACGTTTACACCGATGATCACATCGCCAAGGAGATTTACTAAATCCAGATTCATTACTACACGAGAGGAAATTGGTTCCAGTGACAAATAACTCCCCGCTGAGAGCGATATAAAATATGATTACACACTCGGCTGTGGATCGTAATCGCAAGGGAGAGAAAAATTAGTTCCCATTTTACTTGGAAATCATAAAGTTAGTGTAGCTAAGAAAACCACTTCATCCTCTCGGGATCAGCTCGGGAATTAAATTACGACCGCATTCAAATAATTAGTAACTTGCAAGAAATGAACGTTGAAACCATACCGAAGCCGTGAACCTCTCTTCGAAAGACTTAAGTGGAGGTCGAGATCAAGCAGAAGAGAGCGCCGCGGGAAAATGGTGAGTGGGGG
>LVVV01431732.1:0-10408 GCA_001676325.1 Amphinemura sulcicollis
CAGTAGATTTTATTATTAAGTTTGCAACTACAATTCTCAAAAATGTCATCCACTCCGGGATCAGAACCCGGGTCCTTCAGCTTGACGCGCTGATGCTCTACCACTGAGCTAAGTGGACACGACACTCTTAAGAAGGCAGTTGCAAGCTGAAGGTCCCGAGTTCGGATCCCGGAGTGGATGACATTTTTGAGAAGCGTAGTTGCAAACTTAAATATAAAATCTTAATAGTTCTTTTTCTTTGTTTCTTTTGCGATTTTACTGTAATAAAGTAGAAACTCAATGCCCAGGGATAGTGAAGGACTGGAAATACATACTTTAAAAGAAAATATTTTGTTTGGTGTGCATCTTGCTTCAGATTCTTTGCTTCAAAAATTGTTGCTCGGCAATTCCTCGTCTCATTCTTTTTTTCGGTTTGTTACAGGAATGTACCTTTCCGATTCCGAGTGCGCCTGAGCAGGAAACGCAACGATGATGAGGATTCCGCACACAAGCTCTACACACTGGTCACTTATGTGCCCGTACCGACATTCAAGGGGCTGCAAACAGAGAATGTTGATGTCACCGCTGAATAATATTGTGTACGATCTAATAAAGTAAATATTAAAACATTAGTGGAATAATTTAACCTTCAATTCATAGGTTAAAACTTAAAATCCTTGCATATTCCATGTCCTGCAACTAACATTTGATAAGTCCTTATTTAAAAGTCGTCGTGCCTGTTGCCTTATTTAATCCAAAACCTACCAGCCAGCCAACATGGGCCATTAAAGGCGAATTGAATTTGATGCTGCCCTCGAAATCTCTTCGGGACTTGTTGATGCTAGTTGTCGCCACAGTTGTGGCTGCATGCGCTCGTGAGTGTTTACGGCAAGTCAAGGATTATGAGAATCTAATCGGCAATCCCCCTTGCTTTTTTTCCTCAACTCATGCTGGGTGTAAGGTGGGTTGCTGTCTCTCTAGCAAAGGGAGAGGCAGAAATGTTCCTGAATTTTGCACAGAAATTGCAATAGTACCGACTGCGTTCTATACGAGGTTAATTGGACCTCGCAACAGTCTAGCATATCAGTTTACCTGGCTAGAATTCATGAATGCAAAATGATTTTTCCGATACGCAATTTATTGAATAGGTACCTAATTTCGCATGCATGATTATGCGTGACAGGATTTCCTTGTGAGAGGCTCAATTGCGCTATCACGCACACAAATTTCATAAAAACGTGCACACTAAAATTCGTGAGGCATGTTAAGAGACCACACATTTGTTCACATTTTAACCTGGTGCCAAGAGTATGCACAGGACAAAATTACCAAACCAGTGACTTGCCAGTTGCCACGAAACCACAATAAAGAAAAGCAGAATATGGTCACTTATTTTCGGATCAATGATCTTTGAGAATATGCTCCTATTTCATCTCTGCTTGGTGTATTTAACCTTGCAGATTTTAGACACATTGAAGAGTTCCGTCCTGGCAGTCGGAGGCTTGATTATGAATTAAGATTTCGATTCCAAGCTATGAAAATTGAAATTTCAGCCTTCGGCTTCATCATTCCAGCTTCTGGAGCATTGCGCCATAGAATAAAGAGGGATTGCGCTCTGCTATCACTGATCCTGCATACCAAGAGAACGAATATACATGAAAATCTTGTGATAAGAAAACAGTTTGAAATGACCACATTCAATTTAAAGACAATCAGGTCAAATCTTAAGATATTTATTTGAAATGCGACATAAGCCAATGAATGGTACAGTGCTAGGATGACCACCATTATACTTTTGACTCCCCCAGTGCAGGCCACCCTGTTTGAAACGCACTATAAATTGCGCCATCCAAGCAAGGTGGCCAACTGTCCTAGTCAAATCAGCTGTACTTTCATAAAGTTAAAGAGACAAAGACAACTTTAATCAATATGGAGGAGTGCATTCGTTAGCTTAGCAGATTTATTTAAATCCTTTTTTGGGATGATCATTGCGTGAAACTTCGTGTGCTTGTGTCATTTTATACATTAATCTATTTTCTCTTCAGTAAAAGGTCTGGGTTTTAACATGTCATTCATTAACAACCCGTGAAATAATTATTTCCGAGCATTTCCATTGTGTGAATATAAAGTTTGAAAGTGTCAACCCATCCCTCCACGTGAGCCCTGTGTAGGCTGAGATCATCAATAGCACAATGAATTTGGAAAGAGCTAAGCTGAGCGAAGGCAGGAGCATGTCCTGTGACAGTGATGAATGGGACAACCCTGAATGTCTCGATTTTAAAGAGCTGGAAGACCAAATAGCTCAGATTGTGGACAATGGGAACTTGGAAGAGATGCTCAGCACCCAACTTTCTGAGGTTGAAATGCTGCAATCCATGTTCTCAAATCCGGGCGAGTTTTGCATCGACGATCATAGCGTGATTGCAGATATCAACGAGTTTGTTGATGGAAAAAGCATGCTTTTTCCTCCACGACTGGATTTTTCTATCAATTTGGTGATAGATGGCAATGTAAGCACTTAAAAAATAGGTGAAATATCTTTCACAATAAAAACGATTGGTAACGAACTTTTAATACTCGGTTTTAAACATAATTTTCATAAACAAATTTCCTGGAATACCTACAACAATTGAGTTTTGTGGCAATTTCATATGTGTGGTCTTCGATTTAGGAATTAATTGATTTATTGAGATTTCGCAATTGGAACCGCTGGATCTTGATAAAAAAAAAGCACTTCCAAATGTACTCCCGCATATGATGTGAACGGCACGATATTACAAAAATTCAGAGCATCTACTATCTAGTATATTATTATCAATAAACTGATTAACTTTAAAAGCGGTTGGATTAAAAAAAGTATATTAATCCTCTACTGAATACCTGCCGTAATAACTAACATATATATACATATCAATAAAAGTCTGGATTGTTGTTTTCTCATAAACAACAATAGTGAACAAAAGTCTGTGCTGTATGTTAAACTAGGTTTTGAAGATGCTTGACCAGTAAGCTCTCTACCCTCTTTCATTACAGATAAAACTGGAAGTATGTGTAAACCTCCCTCACGATTATCCTGCTTCCGAGCCCGACATATTCGTCCGCAGTAATGAACTTGGCCGTAACCAGCAACACTCGCTAAACATCGATCTCGCCAGTTTCATCTCGACCCTGGACCGCGGAGAGATATGCATCTGCTCAGCCGTGTCTTGGCTGCAAGAACAGGCATCCAGTTACCACGAGGCCACCGAGACAAAACCTCCGATTGTTAACAACTGCAATGAGGAAGACAAAGAAGAGTGGTTTGCACGCTACTGGATCTATTCCCATCACATTTATAGTAAGACCAAGAGAAAAGAGATGTTGGAGCTGGCGAAAGAATACTCTATCACTGGGTTTTGCTTGCCGGGAAGACCGGGAATCATCTGCGCGGAAGGATCATCATGGGATTGCGACCAGTGGTGGCAGAAGGTAATCTCTCGAATACATTGTGTGAATCTACCCAAAAACCAAGTCGGTGTTTAATTAGTAAATCATACGAACTTGATAATACCTTTCGTGACTAGATTGGAAAAAATCAAATTGAAAGATAGCAACACGAGAATTTGGATATACCTAGTTTCAAGATCAACACATTTTTATTTATTGGCAGATTGTAACTGATACTGATTTAAAGTATTTTCTATATGAGTTTCACAATAGTAAGGTCGTAATTTATGAGCAATCCTATGTCATGAATAAAGGATTAGTTATTTATATCACCAGACTATGCACAAACTTTAAAATGATAACTAAACTTTGTTCCAACGTGGCCTTCCAGGTGAAGTTCATGAACTGGAAGAAGATCATGTGCAAGAAACGTGAGACCGTGCAACTGGAATCCACCACGCTTGCGTCCCACCGCAAATTCTCTGCGTTTGCGGAGATCTCTTTCGAAAGCGGCAAAGGCAAGACCCGCGACTGTCACATGGACATGGGCGAGCTGTACCAATATCTAGTGCAACATGATTGCAGCTACGTCTTCAAGGACTACTTCGGAGTGGATGGAAAATGTGCTACGCTTCAGCATTCCGCCTGAGTGGTTTCATATGTTGGTTTTCAGGGTTGGTGGTTCGTACTGGCAATGGCCAGTAAGTTATTGAATTCACTTTTTCATTTTTTTTTGTAAATTATGCTGGTAGGTATATTTATGTCCTGTGCAGAAATGAAACAAATATCTCGTGGATTTTATAGAGCTTTTTAAGTTCCCTTCAATGCAGAAAGCACTAGAAAGCAGATCAAACATTTCCTACTTTTCTTTCTAAAAATAGTGTTTTTGGCATTTTTGCATCCAGCTTGCCTAATGGTTGTTCATGAGTGAGCGAATCCCGTCAATTACTCTGCTCCAAAAATGATTGTTTTAGTTTTTTTCCAAACCATGCTTTTAGCGTTGACCCCTTTAGATATTTTTGTCCTGGAGCCAATTTCAATTGCTAAGTAGGAAAATAGGAAACAATAGCAATCAGAAAAGCATAGTTGCTTCAAAATAGCTGGCTTTCGATTAGTATTCAGAGTCCAGCTGTATCGACAGTAACATATTTTGGCTAACGCCCATTAAGTGATTGGGTTCATTAATGTAGTTGAACCAAAGATGTTGCATCTCAAGTTCACCTAGTTTTGGAATTGTCTTGTTTTGAGTAGGTATGATATGGACACACACGTCAATTTTTTGCAGTTAGCAAAATTCATTTCTAAATTTGAATACCAAACAAATTTTCTGTATCAGCAATAGTTCAAAATTTTGTTCAGCTTAAGTTCAGTAGGATATTTTGTAGGCTGTCGCCATATTATGGTCAACAAAAAATGAAAGGTAGTATAGGCTAAGTGTTTTCTGCTGCGTAATGTACCCATTGCTTGTAGGTAATCTCTACCTTTCAAAGAAAATGTATGCCATCATATTGAACTCAGTTCCAAAGGAAAAAACAAGGGGTAAAAATATTTATTTTTGTTTTAGATAATGTCCAAAGATCTTTTTGAAAGAATTTATAGCGTATAGAGCGAGAGAGCGAGGGAGTGAGCAAAATAAGTGATGCGACATATCAAGCAATACCTATCGATTCGGCTGTACCCTACATCGCCACGCATGTTTGTGGGCGTGTTTTTTAATATTGTTGAGAGCAATAATTTTTTTAAAATGAGATTTGTGATTGTGTGCATGTGTTTTTTGATAAAATGGTTTTTAAGCTTTAATCGTGTAGGTCTGAGCATGAAATGCTCGTGTTTTGTACAACCTTTATTCTCGGAGGTTATAAATCTCTGGGTGCCTCAGGACTAATACAATACCAACTACTATTAAAGATGGCTGTATTTTTGTTCTTAAATTTTTATTAGGCCAGAGAGTGTTGACTAAGAGTGGCAGATGGTTTTTGTAACGTAAAGTGTTGTTAACTTGGTGTTTTCCAAACTTTCTAGATATATGTATATGTATGAATATTATGTATACTTATATAGTATATTATATATATAATGATGATGTGAATTTGTAAGAATATGGCTTTCGTATGATTACGTGCAGTTATAATCGTAGCAACAGGCTATTTTATGTCTAAGATTTATACCTATTTGCCACCGATGTTTTCAAATTACAAAATAAAAATTTTACCCTTAAAAGCAGTTACTCATTTCCATTTCACCGAATAGTGCTGTACTGAAAGCAATCAACAGTAGCAAAGTTTCCGCATCCTTCTATGCCGACTCCTCTTTGCTCCATTGGTGAATGTATTTTGATTTGACGCATGTGAGTGTCTCTGCCATTCTGATGATTACTGATAACAGCAATTTGAATCATAAATGTCCTGATTGGTTTCTCGTGGATGTCTTTGATGGGGATGAGCACCCACCCTGTTGGTTCGTTAAGATCGATAACTTCCACTTCCTGCAAATCGTTGAAGTTTGTTCCAGCCCTTATAGATATCCTACAAGGTGTGTAGCTCTCGTCCAGCTTGTAGTCGGTGAATATGTATATATCTTGTACAGTGGTTTTTCTTCGGAACTGAATGTTCACTAGATGTGGCAGCTGACCGTCGGATTGCCAGTACGTCTCCATGCAATCGTCCCTCAATTGATCAACTCCAAATCCTGTGGAATACAAAGTCAGGCTTCAATAATTAAGCAGTACAGAAGAGACCAGATATTATAACATTTTGCCAGTTATTTTAATTAAAGCTGCGCTGGAGGCATTTTCGAAACAATGGGAACATAGGCGTACCTGGCTTGCAAGACGAAAGGCTCCAAATAGCTTGTGAGCCTACTTCTCTCACTGCCCCAGCGCGTTCTTCGCGGACAGGATCGACTGGCTCAAAAGGCTCGACTAATAGTTTAGAACTCATCTTGTCGAGAGGATTCCTCTAGTCGCGCTTCTTGAGGTTACTGACAGTCCATAATGTAAGGTTATGTTATTATTTTCAAGCAAAATAGCAACGACAGGAAATAAAGATATCAAATACGTACTCGAAGCTAAACTACTTTGTAAGATATTTTAGAAAGGAATTTGATGAATACTTTAAGCGCATGAACTATTTTAAATCGGGCTTTAAAATATAAAGTCACGCAACATGTTCAAACAGTCAGAAGAAAGTGGCGCTCAGTGGCTTTTAGGTGGATTTTTAGGTTGGTACTCCGTATTAATTGGCTCTGACTTTAAAAGTCTCTGAGGGCGCCAACAAAAAAATGTGCATCACGATCACACTTGTTTCTGGCAGGAATTCCTTCTGTAAACAAAGAAGGACGAAAGAAATTGGTATTTCGAACCAAACATCCCCAATATCAATTTCTGGGTTTAGACTTTAGTGACAGCGGTCTCCATCGACAACACACGATGCCTCTCACCAAGGGAGAGACCTTTTTCAGGTCACCACCTGCCACATTGATTAAAATGGACATTGCCGTGATCGATTATCTGGTTTGTTTATTTCCTGTCAGTGCCATGGCAACCACGTCTGGCCACAGGTGGCATACCTAACCTAAGCTCTGTGTCTAAATATTCTCCACATCGCAGATTTTTCAATATAAATTCATCCAGTGTAATACGTGTAAGACAAAATGGACCTCGACCTGTCTAGGGTGGACTACACGTTGGTCGGCTTGACCACGCCGAACAGCATGAAGCTGTTGCCCAATCAGGGGGTAAAACTAATACAAAAGGTAACCGATATTAATTTGTGGTTTTCACAGTTAAGAGAATCAGTAATTTGGCACTGGATAGGTACCTACCATGTATGTAAATTCTCCAAGCTAATCTTCTCTGTTTATAATCAATCAATTCACATTATACTTAAAATGTTTTTTTTCAATTGCTTGTGTCCTGCGGGATATCAACCGCTTTTGAGATTTTAATGGTAACTTACTAGCACATATTCAGTTGTATCTGAAATCAACATTTTTCCGAAGATTTTTCCAAGACAGCCACATTTGACAAAAACGCTTCAATTTTTTAAAATACGATTTTAAATCGTAAGCTGCAAAGATCTTTCAAGTGCGTTTTCTTAAAATGCACACAAATAGGCTTAGCCAGGGCGTGAGTGGTAGCCCATCCAGCGCTTGTCTCCGCTCGATGATGCTTAACTTGGTTGGTGATCCGCGCAGGTGTCGGTGGCCGACCAGGACGGCGTGCTGCAGGTGTTCTCGCTGAAGAAGGGCGAGGTGCAGGTGGGCTTCAAGACTCTGCCGGGCGCCCCAATCACCCGCATGGAGCTAGGAGGGTCATTTGGTACGGAGATACATCTAGCGTGCCATCTAAGTAAACTTGCCTAAACCTCGTGAAATAAAGCGCTATTGTTAAAGCGCTAAGTTCGCGCTATTGAATATATCAAAACGCTGAGAAAGCATTTCTATTCCCATGGAATTCAAAGTAGCAATAGTTGCTAAATTTATTTCATCCATCAACCTTTATCCAATATCCAATCTGAATCAACAACGGAGGGGTGAGGCATCATTGGCGTAGCCAGCACGGGGGCAGGGGGGCGGTCGCCCCGGGCGCCCCGGCACAATTAGAGCCTTGGCGCCCCTATATTTCAAAACCCAAGGAAATTATGCTCAACATCGGTGATCTCAGAGAACCGGTGTTTCCAACACGCTAAAGCGTTCGGTTCTCTTCCTTCAGCGTTCTGCATGATGCGTGTCCCAGTAGTGTAGGTAATTGAGTGGCCTCCATCTGCAGGCACGGTCTACGACAAGATCTTCGTGGCTGCGGAGAACGAGGTGCGGGGCTACACGAAAAAAGGCAAGATTTTCCTCGGATTCGACACCAACTTCACAGAGAGTATCAAGTCTATGTGAGTTGAGTTCGTTATTGTGGTTGGATCTCAATCTTGGGGCGGGCGGCATGTTGTCCTTGTGGTCCCTTCCAAAAGCTCACCCAAGAAAAACCTACAAATGAGCGGTAAAACTTGACCCAGCTGGCGCAACGTGATTTGACCTACTGTAGGCCCCGACATCGGCCACGGAATTATGCAGCTCGGGAATTCGGAAGATGACATTTATTTTGCCAAGGTCACTGCCAAAGTCACAAGGTCACAAGACGCTCGTTCCCATTTCGAAGCAATCTTACATTTCCAAGGTCATTGCACAGTGCACATGCAACATTGCAACAGTGAAACATTTTGCCTGGAATCAGTCTTTGATAAAGTTCCTATGGTAACAAAGTGTTGTCGCCAATAATGCCATCCTAATTTGTACTGTAATTTAATGAATCTACTTTTCTTACTTGATTTGCATGCAAATAACCATTTTCTGTATTTTATTTTTCACTTTTTGAGATTTCCAGAGCTGAGCAAGCGCATGATTTATACACTTCCATGTTCCAAACCACGATGTTGAAGCCTGCATAAATCCTTTACAATAAATTAATAGATCCTTTCATGAAGCCCGTGAAGACAACTCATTTACGCCCTGGTTGAATATTGACATGATTCAGTCCTCCCTTCACTTCAGTTGTTGAATTCGGTGACTATCTTATATCTTCCAACGCAGGCACGTCAGTGGTAGCAACCTGCTCGTCTGCGGGAGTACTTCCTACAATCAGTACAACGACTGCAAGGACGCCAACTCGTTCATCTGCACAGACCACATCAACGATGTCATCGCGCTCAACGCCGAGAAGGTGCGCCAATCCGGACTTTAGTTTCATGCCTTTGAAGGGGACGAACAAGAAGTGTCATCCACAATGCACTGGAATGTAGCCGTGTCAGTTTTAAATCGATTTATTGTGATTAACGACGCACTGTTTTGACAACTGCTCTCATATCGTACATGTTTCTATGGTGTCAATGAATTGATGCTGCTTAAAAGGGAAAAGGGGAAATCCAGTGCCGTTACGTATGAATATGGCGGCTGGCGGCTCCGCGTCCCTTTCAAAGAATGGTACATTTTGAACAGCAGAATTCCGCCTCTAATCCAATGCAGCGCGAAGTTGGGCAGTTGCCGCTGTAGTAATTGTTGTCCCTTCAACATCTCTCTAAAACAGAACAAGTCACAAGTACGACCGGGCGGTCACCCATCCAATATCTGACCCAGCGCAATGCCTAGCTTAACTACGGCGCTCTTAACTGCCAAGTCGAATTAGTTGTAACCTAATTATTTCAAGATTCCAACTAGAAGATACCTACTAAAATGTACAATAGTATCAAGTATCAACAGCCAACACTACACTATCACTCCTTGCAATTTCACTAACTGAAAGAAATATAAATCCAATAATCCCGGTCAAATCAATCGCATAAGTGCTTTAGCTTTACACACTTCTAATCTTCAAGAATCTTGACTAATCTTGACAAATCCTTGGCACACATCACGGAATTAACAAAAATTAAATATGTCGAATTTGGATCAGTAACTTCAGTAAGTTGTCGATGGCAGAAGTATAAGTATTTGATAAGAAATTGGGAAGCTAATCTTTGGGCATTGAGACATTTTTTCTGATACGGCCCAGCCCCGAAAAAATATAAAAACATCGGCCCGGCCGGGCTTTTTTGGGCTTCGGGAGTGTCATGCATATCTCAAACTCGTCTTAATGTTCCCAAAAGTTTGACTCGTAATGTTTCTGCAACACTCGCTCAATCCTTATGGCGTGTCTAGACAAGCCGGCTGACTCCGGTGCTGGCCTGCGCCGACCGCAAGATCCGCGTGCTGGAGCGGTCGGAGCTGCTGCATACAGTCCCCACCGAGGGTACGCCCACCCTCTTGCACCTGCAAGGCAATGACGGCGGTGACCGCGGCGACGAGCTTCTCTTCGCTACCGCCGACGGGAGACTGGGGTGGATGCGTGTGGCTCGCTCTGGTGTGGACAATCGATGGCTGCTAGTCAATGATAAGCGGCGGGGAGGTAACGTTACATAAAAATGTCTGTACATTCACTGTAACATGAATTTATGACAATAAAATTATTATTATTATT
>LVVV01431733.1:0-10410 GCA_001676325.1 Amphinemura sulcicollis
TTGGGAAACCAGTTAGTTCTTCACTTAGCATTCAAAACCCAGTTTGAGTTAGTTTTTTTCAGTGATAGAGCACTTTACTTGCTTCACATTTTGACTAGGTAGGTACTACTGCCTTTCTCAATAGTTGGAGATGAAAATATTTGGGCTTGGAAGTGGTGTAAGATGGTCTTGCCGTGATTTCTGGGTTTCGAAAAAGATACGTTGGCCATCGGAAAGGATACCAATACCATAAAAGAGAACACCCAGCTTGTCCCAGATGCAAACTATGCTAGCTCAAAATGCTGATCGCTATTTTGTTTAGGTTCTCGCTCCCAAGGAGGTTTTAGACGAGTGGCAGCAGCGCCCACAGAAGCTGGTGTCTCGATACATCAAGCGTTATTTGACGATGAAGGGTCGGCTCTCTTTGGATGGTCACTGCGGCTCGATGTGTGTCAAGAGCCCGCGTCGTTTCAAGCTGGTGCAACAGGAGTCGGAAACCTACGACTAAAAGCCACCCCACTGCCCTACATTCCACTGGCAATCTCAAACTGCAACTCTCGTCTGGTTGTTGTTACCAGGACATGTACTTTTTTGTTCTTACCAGGAAATGCATACTAGGTAGTAATAAGAGTTTATTGTTAAGGGTTCTCCAGGCAAATGATTATTTTTTTACTGGAGACTCTACTCGTGTTATTGACTGTCAGCAAAAGCTTGCCTTTTGTCTAAAAGTTAAGTGAATTTTGGGAGATTTACCTAAGCCAGGATTGCTTGTATACCTTTGTCTCATATTGCTTGTTGAGCATCATATAATGTTAAATCTTTTAATGATTGTTTGTAGATTTAATTCATTGTTTACAACTAGAATTTTCCCAAAAATAATTCATCTCATGATTAATATAACTAAGTGCAATGTTCTAATGACCAATTACTATAATGATGTCATATTGAATGTTTTAAAAATGTAAAAATTAGCACATGTAGTATTCATGACTTCGGTCCGATTTAATTCGGTGTTTCCATTGGTTCGGCTCGAATATCAGCGGGTGCACTTGTATTGTGTTAAGATGGCAGCTCTAGATAATAACAAGGAAACTATTACATTACTGGTCATACACTATTGATTTTTTGCATTCCATGTATTTTAAATACGTGACCATTGGTGTATAAAGGTTGGAACACGCCAATGAAATCCACAGTTTTGGAAACTGAAGAGAGATGTGTGAAGCTTTGTAGAACTCCAGCAAGTGTAACAGATAGTTGGTTATTGCCAAATAATACACTCAAATATTTAACCCGTTGTTGAGAAATTAATTGTTGTTCTTGTTACTGTGATATGTTTAGGCATGAAGAGCTGATATCTCAGAAACGAGGCCATTTTCAATTGCAGTACATGTATGTCTCACTTGCCAGCAAAGGATGTACCATACAATGTTGCATCAACTTATCACCTAGTAGCTATGATTGCACTAACATTGCATGAAGAGGTACCCAATGAATACGAGTAGAGAGACGTTATAAATTAAATGAACCGAATTCGCCTAACTAAATTTTATTAATTGTTTATGAAAAAGTGTTGATCACTTGAATGATTATTATAGCTTGTTGAGTTGATTGTTTGTCAACTATTTAGATATACCATATTCATAATTAATACATATCAATGTTAATATTTAATCACTTGATTTCGATTTTACTGTGCCAAACTAAACTGGGCCAGAATGAGAAAATAATTAGATGTTCATGCTTGTATAGTAGGTACCCATAAGAGAACAGTGGTATTGGTAGGGTGCTTCGTTTTTTGATCAGTGGTTCTACTGACCCTCTCGGAGATCATGTTGCACTCTTCTTCCTAGCTGCTTTAATGTGTGTTTGTGTGTGCATTATAAATATTGTGAAACAATGAGGTATAATTACAATGAAACTGACAGCAATTTATTTTCTTTCTCCACTCAAGTGAAGCTGCTTTTTGGCTTTGTAAATTGTAACACGAGTGTTACTCAAATAACAACAATGACAATATAATTACTGACTAAGAAGAAAAAAATGTTAATATTGTTTCAGATGTCAATATGTTTACGTAGAGATATGGTAGTAAATATTATCTTTTTTACCATCACTCATTGTCAGGCACAGTTCTTGTTACAATTGTTTATTGCAGTTTTTTTGCAGCCGAGTTCTTGTCTATCTAAAGATGTTACATTGTAAGATGAAATCACATGGAATGATTTGAACGCCTTGGCAGAGTTCGCGCTTTATTTGATTAGACTTGGAAAAATACAATGCCTTTATTTAGCATCGATTTACGTAGCATCGGTAATACATATTAGTGGTAGCATGTTGTTATATTTGTAATATTATATTGTTATGCTCGGGACCCTCATCTTCTCCCGCAAAGCAACCTTGTAAAAGCAAAGCTAGTTATAGAGTATGCGACTTTGAATTGGTCAGAGCAAATTGTTGTTGGTTTGCATGTACTCGTTATATGCAAGTAGATTATAATAGTGGTTAGCTTTATAGTCGAAGCAACTGTAAAAAATGCAAAACGCAAAATAAATGTTACTGTGGTACGATATATTATATTACAAATCAATTAATTTATTGCATATTTGACACGGGCTGCATATAAATTAGTCTACATGGTAACTGAGATGCGATGTTGGGTTGGTGATGGTGAGTAATTATGGCATGCTTCTAGCAAACGCTTGTAGCAAGCTCTTTGAGATGAGCTGACAGACATAGAATACCGGTTCTGCTACCCGACATGAGTACCACCTACCAATAATATCTTTCTGCATAATATGGATACAAGTGGGGACAGGAGAATTAAAATCTGAAAATAAATATGCAGCTAACAGAAAAACCTGCGGTGAACTCTGCCCACCCGGTCTGTAGCTCGGGGCAGTATAGCCGACACAATTGTCTAATTCCCTCCTCCCCGGCATGTGAACACGAATGTGTTACACGTTGGAGTGCAAACTTGAAGAGTGGTGTCACATGCAGGTACTGTTGACTCTTGATGAAGTGGACCAACAAAACGGTTAATTTCTGGCTTGATCTGGCTTGTTGATCCAGTAAGAGCGACGCTGTAGTCGACAGAGGATGGCTCGTAGTAATGGCGTGCATGGTGTGGGGCGTCGGACAGTGGTTCCGATTGTGTTGACAGTTCTATGTAGTCTCCAACAAATTGCTACCCTGAAAGACACTGAAATAGTGCGTCTGCCAACATCAGTGATTCCCACTAGCTACGTTTTGGACATCAACACTTATTTTCTGGAAAATAACTTTACTTTTGATGGAAAGGTAAGTACTAAATTATTGTTTAGATTTCCATCTGCATTGAAGTTTGTGGACAGAGTATATAATATTCACGGAGTCTAATGCGTTATTATGATAGGAAAATCCAATTAAATTTCAAGGTAATGACTTGGTAGTGGCACTACTGCGTCATAAAGCTCAGCCTCAGCGTGTGTACGGAAGACCTCTGCTTGAAGCCATGCAATGATTTTTTTTTAATTCTGCCGAGTAACCCCTCGTTTTTACAACCCCTTACCATTATTGTGTTAATTGGCTTACCGGGAACAGCTAATTTATTTCTAAAATCTGTCTGCTACGAGTCCTGTAACCTGATGCCATAAAATGTCACAACGAAAAACCACTTTCGATAATAACAGCCTTCATCGACTTCGATTGTTGAAACTAAAATAACTTACTTCGGTTTAAATTGAGAGTTATAATTTCTGCTTACCCGGCTGATTATCATAAAATGTGCAACCTGTTATAGCAGAGTATCCCATGCG
This sequence comes from Amphinemura sulcicollis, assembly GCA_001676325.1. Taxonomy (NCBI): domain Eukaryota; kingdom Metazoa; phylum Arthropoda; class Insecta; order Plecoptera; family Nemouridae; genus Amphinemura; species Amphinemura sulcicollis. Next base: position 3,777 of record LVVV01431733.1, read on the forward strand.
AACATATTTTCTAAGACTCCACAATAAATAAAAATAGATAAATTATGGCCCTGGGCGATGTCAAACGGAGTTGCTCAGTACCATAGATATTGGTCAATTACACGCCATTTAAACAAATAAACGGTGTTTCCTTTTTAGGTCCTAATTAATTTGAAGGTAGTAAAGGCCACCAACGAAATTGTGCTTCATAGCAAAGGACTACAGATTCTTAAATCCTACTTGAAAGTTGTAGATCCCGATTCCGGTGATGCTAAAGTTGTATTTGTCGACGATGTGCCAATTACTTCGACGGAAAAAGTACAAGAAGACAGTGAAAAAGGCGGGACAGAGCAGGAAGACTTACCATCAGACGGTGCTAATAAGAAAGAGAGACCAAATAAAAACAAAAATAGCAGTCAGCCAAACAGCAACCAACCTAACGGCAATATCACAAACGTGTGGTCTCTCTTGTATGAGAAGCAATACAATGGCTCTCAAGAAGCTGACCTGGACGACGCTAGAGAAGGCGACGCCGAGGCCGCGGCTATCGCTAATGTCGAGGGTGGAGGCGTCGGATACGAATCCTATTCGGATGCTGCCGACGATGAAAGCGAAAAATACGCTGCCACTAGCAGGAGAACCAAACGCAATTGCGAGTTGATGCGAGCAAACGAACAAAAAAACAAACCCATTTCCATTGAAAAAGTAGTTGTTGACAGGGAAAAGGATTTCCTGATCTTGAAGCTCAGTAGTAAAATGCTTCCTAGCGTCTTGTACCGACTCTACATCAAGTATTCAGGGCAGCTCTCGAGTGACTTGACAGGATACTACAAAATATCGTACAAAGACCGCAATGCCAACCGTACCTGGTAAGCATTGCTTGCTGATCATTACGATTGATAACGAAACGATATTGTTTAGACGATGCAATAACTATTCTTGACTTATAGGTGGGCAAGCTCCACGGTCTTTGAACCAGCAGAAGCCAGGAGAGCATTTCCTTGTTTTGATGAGCCATCTTTCAAAGCGACATTCCAAATTAACTTGGGACGACCAAAGACGATGGCCTCTTTATCAAATACCAACATTTTGAAAACTAATCTTGTGTGAGTTCTACAGCTTTGCAGATTTTTCTTTCTCTTTCTTTCGAGTTTATGATTCTACAAGTATTAGTTTTCTTTAGAAGCGAACAGGAAAACAGAGAAGTGGACGTATACGCCATCACCCCTCCAATGTCAACGTATTTGGTGGCATTCTACGTGGGAAATCTGGAGCCTCGAGAAAACCCTGTATCAAAAGAAAAGCCGTTTAGAGTGTGGACGCGTCCGTCGGTGTCCTACAAGCAAGCATCATATGCCCTTGAAAATGGTCCGAAGATTTTGAATTATTTGGAGAGTTATTTGGGAGTGAAAAATATGTGGAACAAAACCGACATCTTAGCGCTGCCAAGTTTCATCAGCGATGCTTTGGAAAACTGGGGCCTTATTTCATTTCAGTAAGAAGAACATGAATAAATTACTTTTGATGTGACCTTTAGCGAAAAGGGCGCTTAAAGCTGTTGCGAGAGGCATGTAAATTTATTTAATATTTGCAATTTCTATTTGCAGCGAGAAGTACATCCTACATCCGGAGGGCGCATGTCTGTCCCAAAAAGCTCTTGTTGCTGCGGTTTTGGGCCACGAATTAGCCCACTCTTGGTTTGGCAACATGGTCACACTCAAATGGTGGCCCGATATCTGGCTCAACGAAGGGTTTGCTACCTATTTCGGCATATTGGCTGTCGATCATTTGCATCCCTCCTGGGAGATTCGCTCCACTCAAGCTTTGCTTGTTGCGTTAAAAATACTCTCTGTTGACGCTCGTGGTTCCTCCCATGCACTTATAGCTTCTGCTGAGACCAAACGCGATCTGACCTCTCTCTTTGACGTCACAACTTACTACAAAGGTACGCTTCAGAAATACAGAAATTAGAAAATCATGTCTGTAAATTTTGCTATCGATAACAAATGCCGTTATATCTATTAGGGTTGTAAGCGCTTTTATGGACTAATGCTTTTACACTACCACTTTCTATATTTCGTGTGGCAAGGAGACGGTCCCCATAAGCTTCACATTTACTTTAGAGTTAAGAAGCTCGTAAGAATTAGTTTTCTCGGCTCTTAGCCCACTGTTTTCTTTTTGTCTACAGGCTACTATATTCTACGGATGATCCACAACACCATAGGCGAGAAGTCTTTCCGACAGGGAGTAGGTCAGTATTTGCGCCAGCACCTCTACGGAAATGTAGCTGAAGAGGATCCATGGCAGGCTCTTGGAGAACAAAGTAAAAAAGATGGAACATTTCCCCTGGATATGGACTTGAAAGAAGTCATGCGAACTTGGACCAATTCACCGGGTTACCCTGTAGTCTCCGTGATCCGTGACTACTCTTCAGGCACTGCAGATATCATTCAAGTGAAAATATTTAACTCTTCTTAATGTCAATTCGATACATTTTTAATTGAGTTATCAGATTTTGAAATTCTTCTACTTCTTTTAGACTCGCTTCCTCTTCGATAAAGATGACTTGGAATCTCGAGATAACGAAGATTTGATTGAGACAAGCTGGTGGATACCATTGACTTATACATCGCAACAAGATCTCAACTTTAAGTCCACCACTCCCAAAATTTGGTTGGATCCACAAACTTTGGTTACACCAATGAACATAAGTGATGTGCCACCCTCTTTCAATTGGATACTTTTCAACATCAACGCTGTCGGTAATATCAATTCAAAGTTCAGGTCAAAAAAGAACACGCCTAAGTATTTTGGGGTTAAAACGCATATTAAATATGAAGGAACGGAATGCCAGGTGTGGGCTTAAGACGACGTGCTTCAAAGGTGCAAAGGGCAAGAGTAATAGTCACTCGGGGAGCTACACAATCGCCCTGCAAAAACTGCAATTTGGGCACAGAGACAAGATTGGCCCGGGTTGGAAGACTGGCGCTAGTTGCATTCAGCGCTTGCCCGCAACCCTGACCATCACATGTTCTGTGCCTGAGAGAGGTTGGAGGGGCTGACGTTCAGTGGAAAGGCATCACTCACCTTGGGAATCGGCAATCTTGCCAATACAATGAAAATTTCAATGCTGGTCGAGTTGTACCGTCCCTCGAAGGGGGAAAGAGGGTTATGAAGAGGATCCGGGGGTTCATTTGGTGCTTTTCGACGGGAGAATTTTAGGTACCGGCAACTGTTTTCCACTCCTCTCTGCTAGGCTAGGTTGGGTTCATCATCACCCTCATCACCATCCATATTCCATTAGACCAGTGCCAACGGATTCGTTGTCAAATCAGTGCGTCGTCAAACAACACAAACCTGTAGTAATTTCAAATCCCTGTAACACCCGATCACTCCGCCCCCACTACCCCACCGCCCCTCTTAACACTTTCTGTCAATCCTAGCGCTCTGATTGGCTTCATTTAGCTGCGATATATGACTAACAATCGAAGATACAAGTCTTGTGTAAATGAGGTTATAATTCCTTTATATCTATCGCGTTCCATCGCAGGCATGTACCGTGTGAACTATGACCACTTGAACTGGGAGTTGTTGACCAAGCACCTACAAAGCAACCGTTATTTGGAGATTCCGCCGCTGAACCGAGCCCAGTTGCTTGACGACGCATTGGACTTGGCCAGGTCTGGGGACCTGCCCTATTCCACTGCCCTGACCCTCGCGAGCTATTTATCCCGGGAGACGCACTTCTTGCCCTGGATGGCTGCACTCTCGAACTTTGAATACCTGCAGAACAGATTGCATACAACAAACTCATCGGAGAAGTTCAAGGCAAGTGCTCCAAAGTAGCTTTTCGCCATTTCGAAATTGCTAAGTAGGATTGTTAACTTCAAACAAAAATGTATTTTTATTTTTGGCAAGAATTTTTACGCTGAAATGATATTTAGGAAGGTGTAACGCAAATGAATATTTTTGAAAACCAGAGGACCGGAGGGACATTTGTTTTTATGACATTTATTTATAATCAGTAGGCCTTTCTTCGAATGGTGTTCTTCGAATGGTGTTCTTCGAATGGCGTCTTCGAATGTTCTTCGAATGTATTGACTAGGTACCTATCGGATGGAACGATGGTTGGGAAAAAAGGATATGAGTATGTTTCCTTCTGTGGGACGGCTACGATATCTTTCAATTTCACTTCACCAGGCGCGAAGTTTTATTAGCAACTGTTTTACCCCACTGGGTACTGAGATTTGACCCCACTGTTTTAGTCTGTTCCATGGTATGAACTAGGCTAATCTTTCAGACGTGTGTGCGACGCTTGATTGCTCCCTTATTCACTGGTCTTGGATTCGTTGGGCGAGCGAACGATACGCCTGTAGACATGATGAACCGCGAGCAAGCAATAAGCTGGGCATGCGCCACTGGCTTGAAAAGTTGCGTCACTCAGGCGGCGACCTTGTTCAAACAGTGGCGGAGCATGGAGCGAGTAGCTGGCAATGACAATCCGTGAGTAAGAAATACAAGAAACCAAGAAATACATCTTAGGCTATATGGTTTCAGTATACCATCTGGTATAAATATAGGTAGTTCCTATGTGGATCACCTATCAGTGCTTAAAACACCGTTTATAAAGGGGAAAAAGTGATGCAAATTACAAAATTGAAATAAAATTTCAGAATTCCAAGTAATCTGCGAAAAGCTGTCTACTGCACTGCCGTCGAGTACGGAGGGGAGGAAGATTGGCTTTTCTTGTGGAGCCAATACTTGGAGACTGCCTTGAGATCAGAGAGATCTGCTATTTTAGCGGCGCTGGGTTGCACAAGGAGGAAGGAGATTCTGGAGAGGTGGGAATATGTTTCATATCTAGGCAGTAAGGAAATACCTACATTATTATCACTTGTTGATTCGGTCTGTTGGAAAGATCGGTTCTTTGAGACCACCAAAGTTAAGTAACATTGTGCTGGGTCAGGTATTGGATGGCTGACCACCAAGCACGTTGCCAGTTCTGTTCGGGAGACAGGTTGGAGGGAGTGAAGTTAGTACGATAACTTCACTCACCTTGCATATCAACCTCTCAACACCATTAGTTTAGTGGAGGAATCCTACTGTTCGAATTGTACTCTGCTTCGGAAGAGACGCAATTCCTGTGGTTCCCTTTGTGCTATTCAAAAGGAGAAGGCTACGTGCAGGCACCGGGTTTCCTCTCCTCCCTTCTAGGTTAGGTGAGGTTCATTATTATCATCTTCTCATTCACCAACGCCATTAGACCAACCTGAGATCTCCTTGATTAGACCAGTGTCACAGGGCCAGTCGTCAAAACAGTGGGTAGTAAAACCCCAATAATCAATCAACCAATTTGCACCTTAACTTTTCATGCATTCAGAATCGCAGTGGGTATCGCTTTTGTCTCGTAGGCCTGCTGATTGATTTGAAGTTGGTTACCCTTAGCCGTGATTGCACTTGAACTACGCTGAAGGCCCTAGAATTTATACAAACATATTTAACATTGATTCAATTAATTAACTTGCTGCTTCGTCTAAGCTCGAAAATATTTGTAGAGGTCGAGGAAAATCAACGAATATCACACTGGTATTAATTTTTTTTTCCGAAAAGTCTATATTTTCTATAAGCACGACAGCCCAAAAATGCAATTTGATAGAGTCGATATTGCTTTCTTGAGGCTGGAGAGAAGTAAGCCCACAAAATAATTTTGTACGAAATTTGTAGGTGATAAAATTAGATCTCTTTGGTCAGCCGTCAGAGAATCTAATCCAGTTAATTTTTATTTCAGATATCTTGAAATGTCAATTGAAGGAGGAGTTGGAGTACGAAGGCAAGATGTTCTCTCTGTTTTCAATGCTGTAGCTAAAAACCGTTTGGGTTTGAATATTTCGACACATTTCCTTGTAGAAAACATCCAACCGTTACAGCGAATGTAAGTGACTGACAGCCATAAGCGCATGCGCATGCTAAACTAAATTCAAATTTGGACGCATTCTAACGATTTTAATTTCTTTTCAGAGTTGGCGATCGGCGCTTGAATCAATCCGGACTTTTGGAGACGCTGGCTTCAAGGATGAATATGCCAGCACATCTCAATGAAGTACGTACATTAGAGAAACTAGTTCAGTCAAAACATTGGAAACTATTATAAAACATGTAAGGCTCTGTATTTGAGGATGAGCATGTTGGAAACGAAGGTTCTCGTAAGATCACTGAAGTTAAGCACTATTGCACTGCGACAGGTGTTGAATGGGTGACCAACCGTCATACACATTACCAGTCCTGTTCGGGAAAGAGGTTATGAGTTACTTTACATTTTTCTATCAACCCTTTGATAGCTATGGATTAGTGGGCTATAATTCCATTGTTTCGAATTCCTCTTAGGAAGGAGTAGGCTATACGTTCCAGAAAAGATATTCTTCCTCCCTTTTAGCCTAGGTTAAATTTATCATCAGTCTAACCATCAGAACAATTCGAACCACAGATATATTTCGAACATTGTCACAAGGCGAAGCGCTGTGTCATTATTTTAGAACAAAGAAAGCATTCACGATGAAGCACTTTCAAAATTTTGTACTTGTACATCATAATATCACATAATATGTCAAAAAATTTTGTTCCCAATCATCTACAGTCTTATTTTCTAGTACTGAAC
>LVVV01431734.1:0-10423 GCA_001676325.1 Amphinemura sulcicollis
AGTTCTTACGTTACGTTACGTTAAGTTTAATTTCTAAGTTGGTTGTAGATGAGGCTTTATGAGTTACACCAAAGAACCACATTCCACTGTGGGCTCAAAACATCTAAAGAATTGCACTTTTTGCTGTGCGTCTTCGCACCAAACTCACCTGGAACGCTGGATCATTCGGCGACATCGCCGCCATGTCTTTCAGTCGCTGGTAAAGCGTGTGCAGCAAAACGCGGTACCGTTCGTTGAGATCGTCGAGCTCCTTCGAAACGACGTCGGCGCCAGTGCCGCTGAGCGCGGCGGGCCGTCGCAGCGTGGCGTCCAGCGACGGGTGGACTTCTTCCACGAGCCAGTCCGAGTATTTCTCGAGGCGTCCGTTGTAGATCTAAGGTTTGGGGTTAGCGGCCGGGGCGAAACATTAGCCGGTTAGTCGGGTTATGGGAACGATCTCAAACTGACTCGCTTCTGGGTTCGTTTGTATTGACGACTGATAATCTTTAACTTTTCTATTTGCACGTCATATGATAAACATCTGTCAACGGCAGACTTAGCAATAAAAGATGCTTTTTATTCTTGTAATTCAAAGTATTTCGAGAATATTTATTAATTGTTATATATTTATTAATCTCAGATAGCTTGCAACATACCGATCTGAGAACTAATAGACTGAAAAGCATAAATTTGCATCCCATTTGGCTAGAGCAATTTCCTACTTAAAAGTGGAGGCTTGTTTTTCACTAAGTCTATCCTTCTGGCATTTAATCAAAACTTCCCGTGCAGTTTGAGATCGTTTGTTAATGTCAATTCAGACACCAGACTATGTACAGTTCCAGCATTAGGGTGGCTACGAGGAGTCTCAGTATCTTGTTTCTACTCTGAATCCACATTTCAAATCAAAGACAAATACTATTCTACTTTCCAAGAGCAAGGAATATTTTTAAGTTACTGGAAATAATGGATTTGTAACAAGCAAAACAGAAGCGCTAATATCAACACGGAAACTTGTGTCTAGCGAGGGATCAAATCCAATAAAAGTATTCAGATCTGCTAAATTTGTTGTAAATTGACAACTCTGATGTTTTTCTTCAGTTAGGCAACTATGGAGTGAGTGATGGAGTGAGAATTCTATTGTACTTGGCCAATCGGAACTATTCGGAACTAAAGATCCATGCCTCGACATACGGATTCTATCAGTTTTTAAACTTTTGGCTCATTGCTAGCAGTAAGTGGATCTTAATGCATGCAAAACTCACTCCTTAATGTAAAATGGAAGATGATTTTATTCGAAATGGGAATGAAACGGAAATCGGCACCTAGCCTCGTGCGTTCCCCTCCGCCACCAAGCCAGTTACGCAAGCACGATGAAATTAGCGAACCGTGACTCAAAGTAGCGAATGTCAAGCGATAGGTGGAGTTTAGAGAGATTCGACGGCGGCTTGGAGTGAGCCACCGTCGGTGGAAGTGTGTGGTGACGTGCTGGGGTGTCATGTTTGTGCTACAACATTTGTACTTTTTATTTGCAATTCAAGTGAATGAGAAGTGATGTTGACATTAAAAAATTCAAGTTTGCTTATGATGGCATTTTGGTGAAGTGTCTTTTGCAAGAAAATATGTAAGCACAAGGTGAAATTGTGTTAAAAAAAATTAAGGTAAGTGAAAGTGTTCATTGTATCAATTACGTTTTTACGTTTCGGTTTAACCTTATTCTCAGAAAAATAATTTACAAAAAATTGAAAATGTAGTTAATTTATTAATCAAGTTAAATTCATTAACCGAGTTAAATTGAAAAATGAGCCGAGACAACATTATCGTTAGAATGAGATGAAAACGATCGGACGGAAAAAAAAACGAATGCGAAACACAAAAAAAAAAAATCGTACAACAGCCACTCAAACACACACAACTTGCATACAAAACGGAAGAACTTATTCCTAGGAAGGACGAGAGAAAGTGAGGTTAACGTGATCATTGCTCTGTTTACCTTCGCTTCGCGAATCAACCGGCCTCCTTCCACGTTGACTTGTTCGATCGGTTGGATCCGTTGCACCACGCTTGTGTACAACGCCTGCGAATGTTAGTTCGAGTTAGAGCATCACCGCTATGTTAACTTCCGAACTGTCCGAATTATTCGTGTTTTCAGGGTTGTGGATGGGGCTATTTACGGTGAAACATAACAATGAGTTAAAAATTATTGTTTGCAATTGTCGTCGTGCAAAAGTAGAGGTGCATTGTTGTCGCAACAATTGTTAAGTACGATTGTTTTTCATTATCAGAGTGCAAAAGGATTACATTGTTGAGACATGAACAAGAGGAATTGTTGCACATTTTCGGTACGGCATCGCATTACGTTAAGGGAAGTGGGTTTGTGCTTCTGTACGTAGTGCCAGGACCACATGCACTAGGCAAGATTACATTCATGTAGTTTAGTGGATCTTCTTCACCAATCCTATTTCATATTAATCTATGGGTACCTATTCACTACGATTACAGTGCAGATGACCTTGTGAAGTGACTAGTTAGAATCATGCCCATTCCCGCTTCGTTTTCCTTCTCTTTTTTGTAAATTTTGGTTGACTTGTTAAAGTGTTTTGGTTCCAATCCTTGGATCCATTCCTTCTTAGCTAACCTGAGTAACAATCTTTTGAACACAGTTAGGGGTTTTAACTAACCCAAGTTAGATTGCATTCAATTATCCATTAACATTTCCATTAAATGTTAACTACCAACATTAAGCCCACCCTTTGTGGTAAGTTTAACTGAGCGCTCGAGCCAACTACTTATCCCCACCTCGCGATCGTCTTCTCGTCGTCGGAACCTAGATCCTGTGGGGGAGGGAACATCGATCGATCCAACGTCGTAACGCGTCGCTCCTTACCTTGGTCGTGTCGATCTCCTCGATCACCTGGTTCTCGACAACGCCGAGCCCGTTGAGCTTGGTGTAGCTCTCTTCAACCCAGGTCGACTCGGTCTGGTACGCGGTGGCGTAGTTCTGCATCAGCGTGTACGCGGCCTCGCACGACCGGAGCCTGCGGGACAAGGGAGCGAAGGAAAACGTTGAATTTATCGCAAGCATTGCTTTTCCCACAAGCTGCATAATATGTGCAAGTTGGACCTTTCTCATATCTTTCAATGCCCATTTTAAAATAATTGAAGCTATTTTGGATTGGTATCAAATAATTGTAAGATACAATCGCAACAAAACTAATTTTTGGTTAGTTTTATCTACCAAATATGACATTAAATTAAGGATGACATTGAGCCCAGATTTTGTAAACTATTTGCTTGATTTCCAGACCCTGTTTAAAGCCAGTTGTTGGTATTTAAGCAAAATCCCAACCCCATTCAGGAAACCGCTATGGAAAAATAAAAAATAACTGAACGTTTGAACTATACATGACACGACAAGGTTACTGTGATCCTGGATAAACATTTCTGTTAGCTCCAGTCAAGGCAAGGTACAACTACAAATCAACTCTTTCCAATGTTTTTGGAAGCAAAAGAAGCGCGACGCACCTGTCAACGAGCTGCGAACAGATCTTGCTCCACCGGTTGGTGATGCGGTTGACGTCTGAGTCGAGTCGGTCCAAATCGTGGTGTGAACCGCGGTGGTGAGTTCGGCTCTTCTCCACCAGCCGTCGCCCGTTCTGCGCGTCCTCGTTCAGCTGATCGATCAGTGGTTGATGGACCGACACGGCGTTCTGCAGGCTGACCAGGTCTTCGTGCACCTGCCGAGGCAACGAGGTTCGAGGAGGTTAGTTGCGGCAACGATAGTTGGAAGTAATCGTACAAACAATGTCAGTAGTTTAAAATCTGAAATGGTTCTTCATGGTTGTGGTTTGCAGCTTGCTCTTTACCAAGAACTGAAATAGATCATGCATGAGTATCACACTTCGCACAAGTGATTCGGAAAGCGGGGTATAGCAAGAAAACGAACTAGGAAAGAAATGGATTTTCAAATACACCTTACTAAATACTCATTCGTGCGTAGCACGGGCTAAAATGCTAGTCTTTCTTTATTGTTTTCAGTTTCTTCAATGTGATTACAATATATTTATCATTTCACATCTATTATTTAAACACTAAATTTCCACCAAATAAGTAACCAACAAGAGAGAAATAGCAATGACTTGGAGTAGTAAGTTAGAGTACGGACAACATACAAAAAGAGAAACATGAATATTCTTCATAAAAAATTCTATCGCCTCTGAGGGTGTGAATCATAATGGTTTGGTAACAAGTCCAGAAAAAGGCTACTTACCGCTTGCAGAGACTCGAGGTCGGTGGGCAGCTGGCTGTACGACGCCAACTTGAGCTCCAACTCGGTCACAACGTTGGTGGCCTCCTCGAGTTCCGTCAAGATTATCTCGACGCACTTCAGCCTGAAATACGAGACTGTGTCAGTTGGAGTTCAAGCGTGGAAATTCACATGCGCCAAGTCGAATTAACTAGCATCCAAGGACTAAAAAACGAACCAAACTCGTGGGAACTATTCTTAGTACTAGACTAAAGAAACCCCAAGTTGACATGTAAGTAAAAACTACCAAATGCTTACAAATAAAACAGCAAACAACAAAAAGCCAACTCACCTCTCGATGTACAAGTGAGACGAGTTCCAAAGCGTGTTCCACTTGTCGAGCACCTTGTCCAGCTTGGCCTGCATGTTGGGCGATTTCCTTGCGATGCTCCGGAAGATACCTTGCACCTCTTCCAGCTCCGGCTCGAGAGCCTGCAGCCGCGTCTCGAACTCTTTGTGCTCGATCACGAGGTGCTCGAGCGAGTCGAGGTCGCGCGGCACAGGAGCGTTCGTGCGCGAAATTAGCGTTCGTTCGGCCTCATCCAGCGCGGCTTGCAGCGTGCCGATACGATCGTTGAAGACGCGGACAGCATTCTTGCTCTCCTCTGAAATCGGATGCGAGCGTTGTGGGCATTAGCTAAGCTCGAACTAAGTTTAAGCGACTAGACCTATAAATATGTGAAGTTTTCAAAGGAAACTAGAACAGTTTTTAATTTTTATTAAAAACGAAATCCATTATTGCTCAATTATGCCTGCATTGCGTTATTAGATGGGGTTTTTCTTCGATGAAGCAGTCTACAACTATTGCAGGCATTGCCAATTCCAAAGTCATCATGATTGCTGAACCGAATGCTTATTTGAGAAAACGTGCATTGAAAACTATGCCGATTAGAACCCTGAATCGAGTTATAATAATAATAATAATAGTTTATTGTCCAGGAATCAAAAGATTATCATTATCTCCTCTGCTTCAATCAACTGCTTGCAAGCCATGTTGCAAGCACTTGCCAAATTGCCAAGAATATTGTTTGTCCAAAGCAATTCGAGTTCTTTCCTCCCACTTCAGCTGGATGCAATCGTTGCAGGCATAAAATTGCAATACACGGCTGGCAAATTAATGTTTCAAGTTTCTACGTAGGGAAAACAATTATGCACCCGACAATGTGTTTATTATCCCTGGACAGTAAGAATAATGTCCTCTATTCTGAAGACTGGAAAAACGTATTCGCAGGCAGCGAAGGTGATGCAAACAAGTATTGAAATAACCAAGCGTAACAAGTTTGTAAAGCGGAACCAGTCTGCGCTATTTTAAAGCATTACTTCATCACAGATGTTTTCTGGAACTGGTTCAATTTTTATCAACATATTCAAATATCAATCTTTCCTACACACAAGCAAAATCGAATGTGGGTTTCGTTTCAATAAAATAATTTGCAAATATTTATGAAGAATGTGTCTTAGACCCAAGACATTATTCGCAACCTCCGACGAAGCAAGAATTCGTGCCAAGTGTATTTCAATTTCAGCACATAAACATTATTTCAACTCATATAGCCTGGCTGCTATCTCGCCGTCGAGCGACAGAAACCAGAGAATCCCGGTGCCGACTCACCCTCCAGGCGCGCCCTGCGTTCGAACTCGTCAAACAGTCGGTTGACCTCTTCCATCTCGCGACGCAGCCTCCTGAGTTGCGGGTCCGCTGGGTCTCCCTCCTGCAGGAGCTTGTCAGCATCCTCGTTCAGAGCCTTGCGGATCGCGTTGCGCTGCTCCTGCCCCATCGCAAGGAACTGCAACAAACCGAAACACACATGGTTTAATGTTAGAGAGGTGAAAAAGTTAACTTATTTTGCTTGCACACTTGCTTATAGAATTATAATTTCACATAAACAAACAGTTAGGTTATTGATAATGGAGTTTTATTAAAAAAATTATCATTCATCCATTAGCAAGGATATCTTCTCTGGAACTGAAGAAGGCAGCAGCCGAAACGCTATACTCTCGCAAGTTCTGTCGCAGTTTATTTTCTTCCTACTCCACGGTAAGCTGCATATCCCTTTTCTTTCCTTCTCAATCACTTATATCCAGCCATTTGGCACATTTTCCTTAATTACATTAGCAAGAAAGAGCTATTTAAATAGCAGAAATTTGCGATATAAAGACATATTACTAAAACCAGCCAATTTCTCCGACTGACCTGTGCAAGATCCCAGCTCTTGACCACCTTGATGGTCGCGAAGATCATGTTCTGTCGCATGCGCAGCTGTTTCTTCTGCCAGAGCGCGATCGAGCGGTCGAACTGCCGCTTGAGCCGCTCGACGGCATCCAACGCCTCCTTGTCAGGCGGTGGAATCAGGAAGCACACGCCAGGCACAGTAGATTCGACGCCGGCCGAGTTGGTCACGCGCCACTTGACGCGGCCTGAGTTGTCGTGGAGCACGCACTGCTCGTTCTTCTCGATCAGGATCTGAGGGGCGAAACGTCGCAGTCGTGATCATGGCACGTCAGTTGTCACGTTACTGGGAGCTAGCCACCGACGCTTGCTTCCCCCAGCTGAAGATCTTTAGTAAGAGATTGTTTTGCCGAATTTTGATTTTAAGAAATTCACTTTTTGATCTAAATTGTATTTAAAAATGACATAGCAACTATGTGCACGTCATAAACCCATTAGGAATTGATTCTGAAAACCATCTATGTTTTTAACAATTGTGGCCAGAGAAATTGTAGATTGTCACCATACATAATAATAAAATATACTACCCATTGCGAGCTTTCTTAATTTAAGCAAGTTTCACATAGTGTCAACACACTGATAGAGCATTTGTATTTGACCCCCAAGCCCCAAAATTTACCGAAATTGGTGCAAAAAAAATTTTCAAAGCCTGCCTGCGGTTGAACGACATATAGAAACTCTCCCAGGCACTCACGTTGACTTGCTTGTACGCGCAGATGGCCCTGACAGGAGTCGGCCGGCCGACGGGCTGCCGACGTTGTTTGAGCGGCACCACGTCCTTGGCCGCCTCTCCCAGCGCTTGGACCACGTCGCCGTAGTGGTTCAGCTCCTCCCGCAGCTCCTGCATGCCCTTCAACAGCCGCTCGCCCTCGTCCAGGCTGAACTCGGACGTGCTGTACACTGTGTTCAACACCTCGTCGCGTCTGGAACCGCAGCAATCACCAAGTTAGGGCGGAAGGAAATCGAAGCATGAAGAATTTGCTCCCAAACATGGAGTTGCAAGTTATGTTAGCGTCATCAAGTTAGGGAAAACAATATTGCAATCCGTGCATAGTTTTGAGTCGAACCTGAACCCTGAACTTTTTTTTTCACTACTCGATTATAAATTTCAGCCATCGTCTTAAAAGCTAGATGATCATTCAATTTCAATGCAGCAAACTATGAATTATCATGCCAGGTAATTGCTACAGACCGTTTCCAAATGAAAAAATATAGTGCCAATTTACATTGCAAATTTGACAAAATCATCATTTTTAGAGCTCATCAGAGTGGGTTTATGGACTAAGAACTTCCCAAACTAGTTAGCCCGGTGGGTTCCAATATTTTTACGTGTACTGTCAGTGGCACTCACTTGGTGATCCACGCCTCGGCCTGCTTGACGTCACGGAAGAACTGCTGGTGCACGGCGGCGTGCTTCAAGTGCGTCTCAAGGCAGAGTGTCAGCTGCAGCAGCCACGCCCACTGTGTCTGCATGGCGGCCATGTACGCCTCGATCGTCTTCGAGGCCGGGTGGTGCTGCAGCACCAGCGACTCGCCGCGGTCTTGCACCGCCGAGAACTGTATCTCGCGTTTCTCCAGCTCGCTCATCAGCGACTGCAGAGGGCACCAAACGACACGGTTAAACGCTAGTTTTGTTTCGACTTTGCTACTTCGGTACTTGTAAGAATTATTAAATGAATATTCGGGATTAACAGCACCTCAGTCTGGTGGTCATTTTGCACCAAGATTTGCTTTAGAAAAATATTCAGAATCGAATTTTCTCTTCTGGTCTACTGAACTTCTAGTCTTGTTGGGTCAAAAATATAAACGGCAAGAAAATAAGTACAAATAGTAAGTAGGGCGAATAATAAATGCAGTTCATCGCAAGGATTGCCTTATGCAATCTATTTACCAACTGATTGTTAAATGCTATCCTAGAGTGCATTTTTTCCACAAGTTTTTCTTCATCCACATGCATTTATGAACGTGTTTCCGTGTGAAGTGCTGCAATACGGCTAGTTTACATGAAGTTTTGTGTGCAAAACAACGACCTTGATAAGAATCAGACTCAGAGTCGCTTGATAATTTACAAGAAAGATAAGTAAAACACATTCTAACCATCCCTTGTATTAGTAAAGAAATTACTTTCACTCTCTATTTTACTATTTCAGGACAAATATCACAAGATAACTACCAAACACAAATCTCTGTTGGTTAAAGCAGTTACATTTTAGTTATGTGCTTTCGCAGCATTACTTGTGTTCACAAAATACGCACAATGACAAAGATAGAGTGAAATCATACTCATTAGAAGAAACTAGTGCACAACATTGCTAGAGATAGGTCGCATCTGTGAAATGAATATGAAATCTTTGCAAGCCAAGGAAACCACATAATGTAGGTGCTAGAAGACATACATCTATGTTTAAGTAGGCACACAGATGTAAGCAATAATATCTAGAAGGCAACACACATAGAACGACGTTAAAATGTCTCACAAACCTCGAAACCAGATCCATACGATTGCTAAACAAAATGGGCACATAAGACTCGGAATATTATCACGTTACGTTCAAGCGAGTTATGAAAATTTCAACCAAACTCACCTCGTAATACTGCTCGATGGCTGGAATGCTCAGGTTCTTATCCGACCAATCACGTGTCACTTCGATCTCTTCCTTCTCGTTCAACCAAATCAGTTCGTTGGTCGCCGACTGCAAGAAGTCCTGCAGCGAATCCAAGTCGGAAAGCCGCTTGTTCGAAGTCACCAGCAGTTCGGTGTAGAGTTTTTGCAGGTGACTCAAATGCTGCGTGTACAGCTGCTGCTCGTCGCCCTGGAAGTTGTTCTTGGCGGCGACGCAGTGCTCCACCTTGGTGTGGAACTGATCGTTGATTTTGTGCTCTCGTTGATGAAGATCGAGCTCCTTCTGTACGCTGGGCAGGTCCGAACCGTAGTCCGCCTCCTGCAGCGTCTTGAGTCGACTGCGACACCACTCGGTCGCCTCCTGAAGCTGGCGGAAGTGCGTGTTCGTGTCCACCAGCCGCGTCTCCATGACGGTCCGCGTCTGCCGCGTAACCGTGCGCTCTTCCACGGGGAACGACATGGACGCCAGCACGCTGATCAGCTTCGAGTGGAGCAGCGAGCGGAGGTTCACCCAGCGTTGGTGAAGCTTCTGCACCTTCTTGTGGAGGTCGCCGGCTTGCGGGTATCGCGATTCGCGCAGAGTTTGACAGTCGCCGAACAACGAGTTGATCGCTTCTTCCGTCAGGCGGATGTCGTGTTCGAGGGCGTCGACGTTGTGCTTGGCGTCCAACGGGTGGAGACGATCGAGTCGCCGCGCTTCGTCTTCGATTCGGTGTTCGAGCTCCTCGAGGCGAGAGTCGGTCTGTTTGATCTCGCGGTGGACCTTCTCGGCCAGTCGTTGCAGTCGCTCCAAGCGTTTGATTTCCTCCGAGATGGCCAGGTCGCGTTCTTGGTGCGCCAGCATCAGCCGGCTCCAGTTCTTGTCGATGTTGTCGACGTGGAGTTCGGGCTCGACATCCACCTCGCCCACCGCCTCGAAGTACTTTTCGAGCTCGCGGAATATGATGGACAGCTTCTGCTTCTCCCGCTGTCGCGGCGGGACCTCGTCGTTGCGGAATCTGCTCGACTCCGACGACAGTTTCTTCATCTCGATCAGAGTGGGTGGGAAATTGCGGTCCTGCATTATGGCGGTCTTCTCACGCATCCACAGGTGGAGGGAGGAGGCTAGCTCTCGGTATTCGGACACTCGTTGTTGCGATTCCTGCGGTAAAACCGAAATGTCAGAAACGGACAGAGAATGTGCGGTTAAATGACAGTGCCAGGTGTTCGAAATTTGGACTCGTATTTGTAGTATGGATGATTCTGAGCATGATTAAATTAGGTATGCAACTGCATGCAAAAACTAAAA
>LVVV01431735.1:0-10433 GCA_001676325.1 Amphinemura sulcicollis
CCAAGTCTGCTCTGCGGGCTGCGTTCAGGGGCATGAAGTGGAGGAGCCAAGTCTGCTCTGAGGGCTGCGTTAAGGGCTCGAAGTGAAAGACCTGTTATTGCTTTGAAGGTTGCGCACATGAGCACATAGATCCGAGCACGATGATTCCATCTAAGCTAAGCTTGCATGCCATGAAAATGTCAGCACCAGCGTACCGTGGTGGCCGTTATCGGTTTATTTCCTTGTTTTAATAGCAAGCTCAGTGAACCGGCGTGGTGTCAAGCTGATATCATTGATACTGCAGGTAGCCATCAAAGAGGTGTTACTACTTTCAAGTTTTAATGTGTATATTCGTGCCACGAGCATTACACAGTCATACCAATCCAGACATAACCTCGGGTCTTGCTAGAAAACTTGGTAATGACTTTGTCTGGTCCGCGCTCAAATATGGGGCAAACAGACGATCTGAATAATGCAACAGCGTTTGCCTTATCGGCGAAACTCGGCTGCATTCGAATTATTAGAGCTAGTGTACTATGCAGCAGTCGTGAATTTCGGCGGTGATTTTAATTAGAATGCGACTAGTTGCATACCACAAAATTGGAAATCATTATCGAAATAATTACTGGCTTCAAGTTAGTCTATTTGTTGGTTGTGACGGGAGTTGTGCAATTGATTTTAATTGATATTTGAATTTTATTTACCGGCAGATTTAATAGTATATGACGTTTTCAATGAATATTGAATACGTATTCCTATTATAGATACAGCATTGCCTTTGGTAAAGGATAACATATTATTATTTCCTTATCAGCCAAACCTAGTTCTAGGCAGGGACAATACGTGCTTTCACGGGTGGATACAGTCCACCTCCAAACCTTCCACACCCTCCCATGCTCCAGATCTCAGCCCATTATTTCATATCTTGTTCTCGTACCCGAGCCCGGCCCGGTATATCTATTCACTGTATTGCTATAATGTGTAGCAAACCTATGCTCGTATTCATGCAATGTTACCCGAGCAATAAACCCCTTTGTGTTCGAGAGGAGAGTTTTGCTGTGTTATCGGGCAGAAGCTATATGAATCATAAATTGCACCACCGTCCGTGGACGCACACCCCTTCGGGCTAATGATACGCGTATAGCGGTGCTGTGTGAAACGGACGCACACCCTCGACATTTTAATAACGCGGCATCCTCATCGACAGATCGTGTTCCCGGGTGAAAAGATTATAGACCATGCAAAGAGATTGTTAGCTGCTCTCGAAAGCCGCACGACAATAGGTAATTTCATTTATGCTTGCCAAATCTGTCAGAAACATTCTGGAAAGTGTGAATGATTTTATTGTGTGGTGATATATTTCATATGTGTTATGTGATGAGAGTGTTTATTGCTTGATTGTTTCATGAATATTGTAGAATGTATACCTTATTATTTAGTTAAGCCATCTTGATTATGCAGACCTACTTCAATGAGAACGATATATTTTAAGCTAGAATGTAATTCTAGTTCTCTTAATTCCCATCAGAATCGGTTAGTGAAAACGTTAAGATGATGATTAAAGAGAAGAGAACAAAGCTGTCGAGGACTCTCGCCGTTTTTGCTTTCTTAATTTCGTAGCATTTAAATAATTACGAATACAATTTTCAGTTTGAATGCGTCTTTTCTGCTCTTCCTGGCTGGTGAATTCAAACGCATTATGGTAGAATTAGCATATTAGACGGGTTTTAAGTGGACGTTTGAATCTTGTAACTTGCTTGTGATATATAGGGCTGGAAGGTCTTATTGGCCACAAAAACAGAACTTTCGTGATCAAACTCCGACATGTAATAAAAGGATTGTTATGTATACTTTTATTTAATGTAACAACAAAAAGATTTAATATGCAAGTAGGAAAAGTCTGTGCATTAAATACGGCTGTGTATAATATAATTCAAACTATTTCCTGCAACATCGTTACGGGATGCAAATTTTTAATATCATGCTATTTATGAATAAGAAAAAAAAATGCTGAATGTGTTCTTGAATAATAATTCATTTATTATATGACTGCACGATCAAAAAACATCTGTTTAAACTAAAAATAATTTATGTCATTGTCAGAGCATGGTGTATGGAATATAAAACTGTGTTTCTGTATATTTTTTTGTTATGATTCGGCCTTTATGAAAAGCTACATAAAATGTTTGATAGTACTGTACCCTTCAGTGATGCTTGAGGGAAATTTTCCCTGAAAATGTCAATTTGTTTCCTAATGGTACGAAATATATCAAAAAATATATACATTTCTTTGGCTTCAACGATACAATTATATTTTCAAATTGACAACAAAATATTGCTGAGCCTGATCCATAAGTTCGCACTTTTCGATCTGGGGAAGTCGAAAGGAGATTCGTTCATCGACAAGGAACGTTATAATGAAGGACGTTGTTCAATGGAGAGAAAGGACACCCTCCCAAGCCGAGAGGTGCTCTCAGACAATCTCCTTGTCCTCGCTAGCTTGCTGGCACGTCAAAGCATAAGCTGTTTATAAGCCAGCCTGTTCCTGAGCCGATGAGTACAACAGCGTTCACGTGAATTCTTTCAGCTTCCATTGTGCGCGACATAAGCACACGAATCGAAATCCACAACCCCTGACAAAACATTGAATCATGAGATGGCAACATCATATATAATCTATTGCCTATGTCTATAATCACTAATTGGATTGCTCATTAAACTAATTGAGTCTGTCGTACTTTTCCGACGCTATCATCAATAGGCTGCGACTCTCTACATTGAATTAAATATTTCATTGGTTCATTGGAGAGTGGCAATTATCTGTCAAACTTGTCACTGGTTGATATTATAGGTGGTTTTAAAATAAAATAATTATCGCAAAAACAAACCCTCGAATGAGTAAAATAATTGGTTTATAAAATTTCATCATGTACAAAGGTTTTCTCTTTCCATCAAACAGGTGAAAACTCTTGCCTGAGGGTCGGCCACAATTTCGTACATAACTCACAGCTCAGATTTAATATGCATGCTTGGTGTAAGACTGGTAAACGAGAACTTCCTCACGCATTCCACAGCCGTAACCGTGCTGAGAAGTAGTTGAAAGAGGATGTTGAAGTAAGCCGAGCAGAAGTGAAGGTATTAATTGTTTTAGATATTATATTATCCTTGGAGCTAGCGGCTGGCGAGAGGGTGGGGGAGGGTGACCAGACGGACAAGGGACTCGAGGTATCCCGTTACAGGAAAGGTAAAAGCACCCGGGTAGCGGCGCCGCGACCGACGCCGACGCTCGACCGGCCGACGGCGACGCCGCAGCAAGATGTCCAGTCGTAGAGGCGTCTCATTTCCACCCAGTTGCGAGGGTCACGTCACGGGAAAGGAGGAACGGGGGGGGGGCTGTCAGCTAAAGAGGTTGTAAATGATACGGTGTGATATAGCTGTAGGTAGAGTGAGAGTATAATATTGTTAGGCGCATTTTCCAGAGAAAGGTTCACATGCGTGGGAAGTTTTCTCTCTGCACTAATGGTCTCTTTCTTATTTAGACATGCTGTATAAGCTTTTAACTAATCAGCTATTTAATCTCTTCGTTAAGGACATTTTTTTGCTGGGAAAGCATGAAAAAAAGGTGGCTTGAGACTGAGAGTGCAATGAAGATGTGGCGTTTTGCTTGAGCACTTTTTTTCCTCCCAGCAAGCTCGATCATAATTTGCCGATATAAATCAAACAAATCTCTAATTTGAATAGACGCCATCTGAGAAGCGGAACGGTGAAGAGAGAGGTTCATGAAAGGGGGGGAGAGATGGCGGTTAGCGCTGCAAACCCGTTATTGAATTCATCGCCGCCATCGACGTTAATGGAATTTCTTATTCAATTTCAATCCGATGCTTAAAAAAAACGTCTTCCTCACATTGATGAGTTTTTCTTGCCACTCGAAAATGTTTTATGTAAATCTATTCTAAGTCTTTGATTGGCGACAATCGATGACGACATTTTCTCGCAGATTAATTGTCTGCGTCAAGGGGATGGGAAAGAGTTGCGGCTAGCAAGGGGGGGTGGCGGTGGGGGTGGAAGAGCTGGCGGAGAGTTAGAGGGTGGGTGGTGTGCTCTCTCTCAGCGTCTTTAGCGAGCGGTTGGCAGTGGCACACCTCAAGCTCCTTTGCGTCGCGCGCCGGGTGAAGGAGAATACTGGAGGAAGAAGGACTCCGAGAAATCTTTGCAAAGAAAATAATGCCGAGTTGAACTCACCTCGTACAACGTATATATACCAAAGAGTTTCTTAACTTAGCATGACACGCAGAATCAAACAATCGGGGTTTTTAAGACGTTGACAAAAGGAGGTTACAGGTGAAGGAACTCGTCTCAGTACGCTACAATGAATCTGTCTTCGCTATCGATTCGCCCGATCTGTTCAACCACAACGTGCTGCACGACGAAGAAGCTCCAGTCTGGTCAATCGAGTGTTTTACGTCCGTATGGGATCCACGCAATCAGAAAATATCTCTGTTTTTATGTGGTTTATATAGAAGCAAGACTTTGCCAGCGTCCAAGTGGTCCCGCGCAACAGCAATTTCCCAAAAGCGTCTCCGTTGTCTCGTTATATTGCCAGAGTCGCAGCAGTAGTTGGCTCAGACCGGCACTGGACACCAGACAATGATGACACTGACCCCTGGCAGTTACCGCCTTCTTTGGCCAGTTATGAGCCCGAAGAGACCAATCCGACCGCCGATAAAAACCAACCGTGTAACTTTTTACCTCAATCAACATCGCCGACGCTCTGCGATCGAGGTCGAGAAGAGACGAGACGAGCACGCAGTGCTGAGTCCCGCGTGCTGCGTGCTTTCTTCGCGCGCGTTTGGTGGCCTTGGTCGACGTGGTGACGCCATTAGCTAAAATGGCGCGCGTAAAGTGCCGTTAAAAGTGAGTCCACGGGGAGGCTCTTACGACGGCGTCGTCGGTGATAGCTCAGAGCTTGCATTTGCGTGGAATCGTGCTGTGTTTCGAGGCTGAACGCTGAACGCTGCCGACTGGCTTGGTTATTGAGTTGGGGCCGTGACATCTTGACAACGACTTTGACTTTGCTACGTGGAGACAGGCGGTTTGAGGCTCGTAACCCACTTGTCAGCGGCCGCTGTTGGTCTCATCAAATCGCAACTCGCGGCAACAAAAATGGTTTGCCGGTTGCGTTGGTGGGTGGGAAGAGGGACTTAGGTGGCGAGGTGCAGTACCAGTCGCGAAATGGAAAATATCACTGCTTTGCAAGGAAATTGATCTTTGTGGTTTACATGTTGTGGTCAAAACGCCGTGTTAAAATGTCATACACATATGCAATTATTATGCTTTCATGTTAAGCCGTGTTCTCGTTATGCAAGTTTTTCCCAGGCAATTAATTATTTCGAAGCATGAAATTGGGACACGCTCTTATAAGGTATTACGCTTGGAGCATCTGTCAATCGCAGTTTTGTAGCGACCTACGAAGTATAAGGCGATCGACAAACAAGTCGAAAGAGTTTTTAGTTCACTTGCCTTTTAATTAAATGGAAACTTTTAGCGATCAATTAAAAGTTTCGATTATTCTAGCAAATTTTTTAATTAATAGTTTCACTGTAACAGCCATTTTACTTCCCGCCCAAAGCTCGTTCAGTGTGTTTATTTCATTTTTCGATAAAAATTGCTCTTATTTGCTCTGGCAATAATTCGGCGCGGCTTGTGTTCAAAAGAGACGTTAGCTCACGAGCTAAGCTGCTTGGGGTTTCTGGAAATGCACCGCGGAAACTTGCAAATGTCTGCAGAAATAAGAGGCACTGAAAATGAGGTCGCTTCAGCTTGGGGCACGTGAGAACCAAAAACAAGCCACACAGACAATTTCACGCGATGCAAGCATTCTGCACTGAAATAGAGCCGTTTTGTTTTACTCAAGGGAGAATGCGACAATGCGAGAAATAACTCGCTACTTTTTGCCTTCTGTCAAAGCTACGATTTCCTATGAACAATGGTTCCGCTCTCCGTGAATTCGGGCCCCGAAATACCAAGAAAACAATGCTTCAGAAATCGTGATAACTTTCTTATCGGCGAATAGAGTGAAATCTATTAAGAGCGCAGCATTCTTATAATCGTTCTTGTGGAATCTAGGACATTCCTGAGAGCATAGCGTTTCTTTAAGTTTGTATCAAAATTTTCTGAAGGAAAAATTGGAAATTTCCTTTTGGGAAAATATTAATATAAGACAGTGAATGATCAATTATTCATTCGAGTGATGAAATAGCTTGCAGGCAGTATGGGAAGCAAGACGCTATGTTGATTCTGCGAGCAAGACCGGTTTCCACAAGAGAAAAGTTTGGCCGCGGAAGCCGGAGTGCAATAACTCCATCACGATCCGGCGATATTCTGACAAAACAAGAAGATAACGAAATAATATTCGAACAAATTACATTGCGAACCAACCTTGCGGGTGGGTTATTTGGAAGTCT
Source organism: Amphinemura sulcicollis (assembly GCA_001676325.1). Lineage (NCBI taxonomy): Eukaryota > Metazoa > Arthropoda > Insecta > Plecoptera > Nemouridae > Amphinemura > Amphinemura sulcicollis. The sequence continues at coordinate 6,444 of LVVV01431735.1, forward strand.
GAAAACCCGAACGTTTAAACAGGCGGCGGAGTTTCTTAAGCGAGAGACGTTGGAAATCAAACCAGTTAAAATTACAATGGCAATCTTATTTAATCGATAAATTGAATTGAAATGAAATGTTCTCCAATGTAAGACTGTATAAAAAAAATCACCATTGAAACAACTAGCTCTATTTTCCCATCGATGAAAATATTTCCCATCTTCCGTTTCGAGGGGCCAAAATACTGAAGCAGCACATAGCTCTGTTCAACAAGATTCGAAAACAACCCTTGCCTTTTAAGTTCTCACTAACATCCAGATTATTAACTCAAGAGAGGTTTACAAACTTGAGCAAATGCTGGGGACAAGAACGGCCGGAGCGAGTATCTCAAAAGCTATCTGAGCGCGCGGCCTGGTGTAAATGGGTCGTCCCTTGCGCGGGGTGCCTCGCTGGAAAGCAGCGCCGGGCGCCGGGCGCCGGGCCTTGCACTGATTCATAGGCCCAGCATGGCGCAAGGAGCCGGCTAACAGCGAAAAGTAAATTGAATTTAATTAGAATCGCCCGCCCTCCATAAATATCGTGTGGAATTTATTGGCGCTGCAATTCACGGAACAACGTGCGCTAATAACGGAGTTTCATTTCTCATATTGGGTGTAGCCGGCCGAAATATTACAGTGGGCTTTTTTCGTCAGTAAGAACGTAAAAACTTTTGTAAATATTGCATCAAAGAAGCAAGGAAAAGTTTGCACAGCACTGAGGGGACAAAGAAATATTATTTATTAGAAAAGTTTCAATGGCAAATCCATTCAGCTTCGTGTTTATTCCCCGCTAACGAGTTTGCCATTGAAAAGTCGAAACTGCGCGCTGAAAAAATGCATCAAAAATATCGATAGCGTACGCGTGTAGTGAAAAGAGATTGGCAAGAAGTGGTGGTCGGTACCGGATGTAGCCACGTGTTTTTCCCGGAAAGCGATGGAAAAAAGGGGAGGAGGGAATGACGTCGACGGCGATGATGATGATGACGACGACGAGGTGCTCGCAGTGTCTTGCTTGGAGACAAAGCTGGAGGCACACGGGAAGAGGGGAGCATTCACGAGTAGAAAAAAATATCTCTCAGGATGGCCTAAAGAAGAAAAATTACAGTCCCACGGGAAGGAAGCGCATTGTGTGGGCTGAAGAGTTGTGCCGTGGTTGGGGTAGGGGTGAACAAGAGTGATGGGATCACGGGACCACCGGATTCCCAACATCGTCTTGGCATGGGAGGGCACGGGTCCAGGGAGGCATGGTGGGACAGTAGCTTGTCAAACTGCCCCCCCCCCACCCGTTCTTGTCGTCGTCCACCCCGCAAACTCTGACCTGTCCACTTGTAAAAGCACTGAGTTTATTTAACCCCGGCGGACAACCCTGGAGGAAATAAGTAAATCAGCGAGCCACCGCTATTCAATCTTCATGATGTAAAAATAAAATAATGCCAGGTATGGGAAGACAATATTTACCACAAACAACAAACAAGATTTCGACAGTATGAAATTTTCAAGATCCTATTTAGATAATCCTTTCATAAATATTTGATGGCAAAAGTTTTTTTTTATTATATTTCCAAAGATAATTCCTCGTGACAAGCTGTCTCAGATGTTCCAGAATTTAATTTAAGAATGTAAACTATAGGGTGGATGTTCCCGTCATATCGGTAGATTAAATTGTTTCCTCGAACAGCTGGGCGAGCCCAGGATCTGGCCCAGGGTCTGGTCCAGGATCGGGACACATGGTCTCTCAGCCTCCAGGGGAAGAACGCTTAACGCAAACGTGTTCGGCGCGATCTGCTCACGGACGAGTTATGTACTTGCTAGTTTCCCGATGTTTATACACGCGAACACGCGAACACGCTCCCTCCGCGCCCGTTCAAGCTGCACACTGCCAAACTTAATGCCCATTGGCTGTGCATAAAGTTCCTACCATATTTATAGACAGGCGGAAGCCCGATGTCCTGGTCGGAGAAGAAAACGGTTCGGTTTGTGGTTTGAAAATCATATGGCTGCTTGAACGGGGCGTTGCATACGAATAGAAAATATCCGTGACATATTCGCAAGTTTATGTTACCTAAAGAGATGGAATAGAAATAGACCAAAAAGATTAGATAGTATAAAGTTAGAGAAATCATAAGAATAGAATGAGAAGGGACAATCGAGAAGGTATGCGTTTTACTTGTGTGCCAATAATTCTTCGTCGTCACCACCAACGTTCCTGATCCTTCTTCCGTCTCGCCCAGTCCGTCCTTCCTGTGCCCCGAAACCATTCCAATCCAGCCGCTGATAAACTGTTTTTCTTACAACGCGCCCGAAGAAAAGAAATTCAAACACGTTCCTTCTTGGCTCCGGTTTCTGCCGCCTAACAAGCGCGGACTAGATTGAAGGCTGGGTTGGGAAGGGAGCCTTGAGAAGAGTTACTCCAAACGACATTAGCAGGTAATCTGATTTCGACGAACCCCCGAAATCCTCCCTCCCCCCCACCACCCATCTACGTCTCCCCCGCCCGCCATACGTTCTTCCGGGACGGAGGGTGCCTTTTGTCTTTCGCCCGTCAAGTCATTTTTGATTTCTTATTCATTTTCCTTTCCGTTTCTCTTTTTAGTTTACCACGTTACTTTATTTTACTCTTTCAGAGCACATTTCCGGCGTCTTCTTGTTAGATTATTCCCGCCGCCTCCAGGCGGTTTAGAAAGTCGTCCACAGCGGAAGATCTCAACTGACAGTTGTGCCACTTTTACCATTTATATATATAGATATATTATGCTCACGTGGATCAGAAAGGCGAAATGAAAAGATGCGCTCTTTCAAGACTTCAAAAGCAAACAACTATAAGCAAACAGAAAATAAATTAAAGCTTGTTCACTCTATGCTGTAAATGAGTGAAGAAAAACAGCACGGCACCTCCATTGGGCTGTGTGCTATAAACATAGTTCCAAAGGTCGCAGTGACAAGCGCTGAAGCCGCTGCAGGAAAAAGCAACACCGTTCCAATTACCCGAGTACGTCGTGCTGCGCTGCAAAACACGTTGATGGATACTACCGTGTTTTCACAGCTGTTTATGCCCGGCGGCACGCCCGTCTCGTGTATATTACACTAATTGCGGATTTCTGGATCAATTCTCTTCCCCGTTTTCATGATGATTGGTGATAGTTAATTAGTAGCTGACAAGCGTTTGATTGACCGGGGCAAATGGCGAGCGCAAAGCTATCCGAACTCGGTTTTTAGTAATCGCCAGTGAAGGGCAGTTGCATGTGAGTAGCTCAGGAGTTGCGTTTGATTAGTAATGTCACCGTAAATTTACAGCTGTCATGTCAGTGAAAAGTGAAAACTACAAGAGCAGAGTCACGTGATGTGTAGTTTGTTCACGTACAAGAAACGCAACTACACGTGCTACACGATACACGGTTCACTGAAGTAAGAGTTCCATGGTTGACACTTTAGAAAGTGATTACCTTTCAGTCTCATAAATATTCAAATACATAAATCTTCATTCAAAACCAGCTAATTTCCAGGCGGCATGATAAACGCCTCTCTTCATCTCAAATTCCCAGTCTCCAACTTTCTGTCATCGCTTACCTGTATAAATAAATATAGGCGTGCCTGTGTGAGTGGGTGGGTGCGCAGGGGAGACGTCAAGCCCACCTTCCCTCAGCGTAGGAATGGTGAATGCAACTAAGTTATCCCAATTCACGGCGCCTAAGCCCTCGGGGTGCTTCGCTTTTCCTGTTCCTTTTCCTACTATGGTTTATACGAAGCGGGCCATAGAAGCTCCTATATCGACTTTCTCCTCGTGTTTTCCGGGGATGTGCAAGCCGAATTGCTGCGTGTTGAATTTGTTTCAAACCAACGCCGCTGAAACATGACTAATGATGATAAATGCCAAGAGAAACAGCTTAATGACAGGCTTGTTCAACATCTATGCACACCAGAATCCGAACTTTTCTACCTTTTCGTTCGTAATCTCCCCCCCCCCCCCCCCCC
>LVVV01431736.1:0-10437 GCA_001676325.1 Amphinemura sulcicollis
CCCCCCCCCCCCCCCCGTGGATCGGCATCCAGCTCATAGACTTTCGAATCGAAATTTTGGATCACGAGTCCACGGTTGTCTTTGCAAATGTTTGTTGTCAAACGCCGTTCGCAATGGTGTGAAATAAATTAATTGACAGAGGAATATATCTGCATATCTAATCTGTAATATTTTATTGTAACCGCAATTGTATGACAATTGGCAGTTTATATTCAGAAAAAATTGGATTTCATTCTGCATTTTCGTGAAATTAATAAAACGCCGAATCAAATAATTGTTTCCTTCTTGTAGGCTTCACGTAGAGTTGTAGGTACGAGTTTTCAAAAGATGAACTATAAATGTTCCAATGAGAAACGAGTGTCGGCCTGCCAAATCGGGACTGACTAACGTTTGACCGACCTTGCGTTTACGATTGCAGAGTACCCCGTGTGGAATTACGACGGCAGCTCGACCTACCAGGCGGAGGGAAAGAACTCGGACACCTTCCTGTGCCCAGTCGCCATCTACAAGGACCCCTTCCGACCCGGCCCCAACACGCTGGTGCTCTGCGACACGTACAAGCACACCAAGGAGCCCACTTGTGAGTGCTCCCCAGAGCCCAATGCCTCCCTGCTAGAGCCCTGGTGCCTGGCAATCCTAGGCATCAACTGAATCAAAAGTGTTCTCACCATTAATAACCAACTAGCAATTTCTACGTACCTAATTATTCCTCACTCAAAGTATTGCAGTTTTCTTCAGAAAATTTGAAGTATTTTATTTTTATCACGTTTCTGTCATATTTTTACTTTAAAACAGTTTTAAATAGGTAAGTTAGGTAATTTAATATGCTACATGTAAGTCAAACTTGCAACTGATCCAATGTCCAAACAAAGAAGGAGAGAAAAAATAGAACTTTAAGCGAATTTAAGGCTTTAGGGCTTTAGGGCCGAAGGCTGATCCCAAACGTGTCCTCCCGCAGGCACCAACCATCGCGCAGCGTTCTACGAGGCAGTCAGCAAGTGCTGCGAAGCCAAGCCATGGTTTGGCATCGAGCAGGAGTACACGCTGCTGGACATGGACCAACGCCCCTTCGGTTGGCCAGCTGGTGGCTTCCCCGGCCCCCAGGGGCCGTACTATTGCGGCGTCGGCGCCGACAAGGTGTACGCCCGTGAGCTCACCGAGGCCCACTACAAGGCGTGTCTGTACGCTGGGATTGATATTGCTGGCACCAACGCCGAGGTCATGCCCGCGCAGGTGGGTAAAGCTGTGTTCTACGTTGCTAAGTCGTCGTCATTGAGTCGACGAGTTGCCAGAATGACATTTATGCTTGATTGATTAATCTTGATGTCAGGTTTGTTACAATTCAGCAGAAAATTTTAATTCTTTTAGGCTTTGCTTTCATCCCCTGCATAACAGTAAAATAAAATTTCAAAATATGATTTGGAATTCCATTTAGTGAGAGAAGTGATTTACTATTATTAGTATTTTACTTAAAAGGAAACAACACATTTTTTACTGTAGCTAAATATATGATTCATTTAATAAGACGCTAATGAGCCTGGACCCCTATTCTGTAACTTTGAGTGCGATTTTAGAATGCGATTTTACGCTAGCGCAGGCAGCAGTGCTGCCATGTTGCCGCTAAAATATGAACTCAATGTCCAGTCACAAAAAAATAAATATATTTTAGCCATCCACATCTTATTGTGGTTTATTAAAACAATTATTAATATATTTGTTAATATTAATTATACCATTATTATAAGTAATATAGAGGAGGTTTGTGAATTACAACATAATATATTCATTTCACTATAACCAAAGTTAGTTCACTTAATCGCCACGCGATTCGACTTAACTTCAGAATTACTCGATCGCGATTTTACGCACGAAATTACAGTTGGAGAATCGGGGTCCTGGTGTATGATGGGGCATTATAAAGTTGCCACAAATCTATGAATTCAAAGTCTGCTAGCAGTAAAAATTAAAATATATTAGAATCCACATCTTAACTTGGTTTATAGCAACGATTATTAAAATATTAGATTATATTGGCAATTATTAATAATAATTTAGTGGTGGTGTGTGAAAAAGAAAAAATTATGTTTCAGCCAGTTAGTTAAATTTATTGTCGCACGATTCCACCACAGAGTACTCTGTGATTCCACTGTAGATTTAATTGGTTGATTCCTAATTCTGTGCTTTTAACCTGGGAACTGAGTAGCGATTGTTTTGAGCAATGCTTGACGCGTTGTTTTGCCGATTGTGGTTGCAGTGGGAGTACCAGGTGGGACCCAGCGAGGGCACCAAGTGCGCCGATGACCTGTGGATCTCGCGCTACATCCTGCACCGCATCGCCGAGGAGTACGGCATAGTCGTGACATTGGACCCCAAGCCGATGGTTGGCGACTGGAACGGGGCCGGTGCCCACTGCAACTTCTCCACCGCGCCCATGCGCGAGGAGAACGGCATCATGTGAGTGTGACCTGTGGTACTTACTTTGCTTGGTGCTAACAATAGTCACTACGAGTTCAGGTTTCTCCTTGGGGTGCTAACAAAGTTGTTGATTGGTAGAAATGCAATAGGCCTAGAACATTGCATCGGATATTTTTCAATTTGTTTCCTTGTTTTTGTTGCGTTTTGTACCAGGACTTCTTAGAGGAAAATTAACAGCATCACATAGATAATGATTAAAGCTTAAATTAAAGATAATCAACAGTAACGGGATTCTGCTTAGAATTATTTTGATGTTTTTTCAGTTAATATTTATGTCTTATCAACAAATCTTCAATTTAACTTGATTTAATTGCTCATGCACACATTGCATAGGACTAAAGGTTAGACATTTGTTGAACTCACGAGTTGGCTTTGTTTGCAGCGAAATCGAGAAGGCCATCGACAAGCTGTCGAAGCAGCACCTGCGCCACATCCAGGCGTACGATCCCAAAGGAGGGGAGGACAACGTTCGCCGTCTGACCGGACACCACGAGACCTCGTCCATACACGACTTCTCCGCTGGTACGATGCACTTGCTATTCATTTCAAAAGCATGGGTAATTCTAATTAGTGATACCAAGATTGGCAATTATTGATAGGTTTCCCAAAGTATTTGAAACAAAAGGTAGTCACAAAGGAAAACTTTGATCATACTAATTTATAAAAGAAAAAACAAATCTGCCTCAAGATCTTCTCTAACTTATTAATATGGGATATCCAGATTTACAACAGTAACATTTTCTCATATTTTCCCACTGTTGTCAATTCTATCAGAGGAAAATCACACAAAAACCATTTTCACAACTTATCTGCACTCAGGCAGGAGCAGTACAAAACAAAATGGCAGAAAACTTTATTCTCTACCATACAATAGGTTTCTCCGCAGTCTTGTTGCCAACTTCGGAACTAAAGATTGGAATTTCGGGCCTTATGGCATTGGATACCTAATCTTGATCAGACAGATGCAGATTTTAATCCAAAGTGCTGCAATTTTGACACTCCCTCTGTCTGCAGGAGTGGCGAACCGCGCCGTGAGCGTGCGCATCCCGCGCGGTGTCGCGGAGGCCAAGAAGGGCTACCTGGAGGACCGCCGCCCGTCGTCCAACTGCGACCCGTATGCCGTGTGCAACGCCATTGTGCGCACGTGCATCCTCGACGAGTAGCCGCATCCGTTGTCGTTGCCGAAGCAACCGTTATGTTTGGGAGAAATTTATATTTGTCGTTTTAGAAAACAGAGTCGCCCGACTACTGCCACAAAATTTTAATGTTTCGAAAATAAAGTATATTGACCCACCTCTCCGTAAGAAAATTTGAAACGTTTCATTGTTTGTGAGAGAATTGTTCTTTGTGCGATTCCCGGATCGCGGCCGTTTTGCTTTGCGGTGGTGGCGGTCAAATATTCCTCGTCGCGTGCCGTCGCATCATCATCGTTGTCGTCATGGCGCCGGCATCGTATCACTGTCATATCACTATGTGTCAATTTACCAAGTAAAGCGTATTCTTGTACCCGTCTGCCTGCGGGAGCCGCGAGGCATCCTTCTCGTTTGCGTTAAAAGCAGACGTATGTGCGCATTTAAAATAATTATTATTGCTGTAAACCTTCTTTTTCATTTGGTTGTAGGTGTTTTTATTCATTTCAAAGAAATAATCCCAAATAATTTAGAGTGCCTTTATTTTGTAACGATGGTTATGATACTGTTAATAAAAGAAGATTTAAATAACTGTGGCATTGTGAATTTGTGGAAAAAATGCATGGTAGTAGCGGGAGAAAATTCTTGCAAGGTCGTCACACTTTGGCTGCACTCATCGCCTGCTGCAGCTGGAACTGCTGTTGCATTTTTCCCAACGCTTCGCGGTGCTCGTCTTGCTTCTTGTCCAGACTGTCGATTAGGGTGTCGGTCCGCTTGCTGAAATCAATGCAATTATTCGATCACATCGTTATATCGTAAGCTCCGGCTTGTAAACTTTCACGATTAGATGCTTGGATAGATGGCCATAATGTTGTATAATGGGCCATGCAGATATCAAGATGAATATTATACGTTGATAACCTAGGACACTCATATAATGAGACAATAATGAGTTGAAACTGAACCATCGAGGTGGACAATTGAAACTTCCACGTACAGTTCGTTGCGGATATAGTCCATTCGCTTGGCTACGTTTTGACGAGACTCCTCCAAGTCTTGTTTGATAAGCACAGGACCAATCATCTTGAATACCTCTGCATCAGACTTAACCAGATCCAGCTCCTGAAAAAAAAAGTTGAGTGAATGATGTATTCAGGTTTGAATTTTCAAAACAACTGATACAACATGTCATTGGCAGCACAGAAGCGACACGGACTTACCTGAAAACCAAAAAGTACCTGCGGCCTTTGTTAGCAATGCCCAGACAATATTAAAAATATATATTGAGAATATCAGAATGAGGAGAATAGTTTTCATGTGGATTATGCCTTGCTATCAAAAATTATCTAATTATAGTGTTATCAAGGAGGCATAATAATATAGTTCTTTCAATTTAATTAACTAATAACTACTAGATGGCACCTTATCACATAAAATCAATCGTGCACAAATTGTGTCAAATCAATCATAAGTACCCCTCAAAGTAGATCGTAAAGAAAAGTAGAGAATAGTTAACATTCCATTCTAAGAATTAACATAAAAGTAGTGGATAAACGAAGAAGTTAACACTAGTTTGGCCGGTGTAGCCATTGATTGGCTGATTCTACGCACCTGCTTTACAGCTGTGTTTTCGTTTAGTTGGCTGTCGAGCTGTTGTCGTAGTGTCATTGCTTTCTGATACTCTGTAAAGGAAATCAACTTATGATACCCAAATCATAACCATTCTTTGTATAACCGTACTAACGCATTGCAAAAATTCATTTCATATTGTCATGCTTATTGTTCAGAGGTTAGGTACACAGGCGATATCGAAGATCTTTGTCTCCAGTTCTAAAAACCATTAGAAAAATACATTTAATTTGCCAAAAATTGCTGTTATTATCAACGCTAATTTACCTTTTTGAACGAGTTTAAATTTATCCACCTCTACTTGGAGTTTGTTCTGGAAATCTTCGGTCGCCGACATGCTGCAAGCGGTATTTAATTCTTCTAGTTCACTTTGGTCACTGCCGCCCACATAGCAGAAGACCACCGATCGAATCCCTTGGATTCCCGGTGTCACAAACATATGCTTAGCTTTTAGGTTAAAGTTGACATTTGAGTGCAGTAAATTTTCTAGTGCATAATTAATAACATTTGGTAGTTTCTTCGGCAATTGGTGAACATAGTTTTATAAGCATGATTAAATCGGTAGCAATGTGTCATTGCCGGCTTGTATCCAATTCCAAGCTACCAATTACTTTAAGAATGTTCAAACCCTGTATCCGACAAGCTCACTCGACCATCCCGAAACTACGGATGGACCACAAACAGAAAACAGTGACTCCTATGAGCTTGTTCTTACTTGTAAGTTTTACGCATCATGGCTGTGCTATTTGGCCAAACTTTTTCCAGTGATTACCTAGGTCACATATGTCTCTGGTTACAGCTTATCCCCATCGGAACGTTCGGATTAGGTACTTGGCAGGTTCAGCGAAGAAAATGGAAACTGCAATTGCTAGAAGATCTCAATTCCAGGACAAATGCTACACCACAGGAACTCCCAGAGAAGTAGGAATAATTTGTGAAATAAATGAAATATATATATTTTTTCTGCAGATGGGGTAACTTTGCTATATAACTTTGTTTATTAGCTTGTTGGAGCTAAATGACCTGGAGTACTTCCCGGTTAGAGTCCGTGGTCATTTCGACCATGGCAGGGAGATGCTGGTCGGTCCGCGGTCACTGATTGTTGATGGGGATGGCGCCAGCACCGGAGGACTTATCTCTCAGACGCAAAGCAACCAATCTGGCTTCCACGTTGTTACTCCGTTCTGGGTTGCTGGCAGAGAGTAAGTTGCCTGCCTGCACAAAACTAGCTGTCCATGCATTTATTTTGAAATTTCACAGTATATTTGCTAACCAAGTTTGTTGTAAAGTTTGTTTACAATTGTTTTTATAACTGACAATGAAGGAAGAACATCATTCAATAATTCTTAATTAGTTTCGACTCTCAGAAGATTTAGACTCCTGTCATCTCGATGTGTGGTACCCACAAGGCTTGTCTGCTGTCTAGTGAGTGGATTCTGGTGAACCGGGGGTGGGTGCCAAGTCAGCGCAGAGACCCCGCGATGCGGCCCGAGGGGCAGGTGGAGGGTGAGGTGGAGATTGTCGGCGCTGTGCGTTTGGATGAGCAACGAAAGCCGTTTGTGCCGCACAACCAGCCGGGGAACACGTGGTTCTATCGGTGAGTTGATTTATGTCAAGAAAACACACAAAGAAGGGCCGCTTGGGTCGTTCGATTCCCTGTCTACCCAGGAATAAGATTTAAAAAAATTGATAATTAGGGACCACTGTAGTTGATACTTAAAGTATTTATTTATTTCCATTGCCCTAAAGGCTGAAATGGAAGTAGTAAGCCTGTTAAAATACCAGTATAATTGCACAGATTTGTCTGAAAAGCAAAAGTATGAATAAATAAAAGGGAATGAGAAATCTACAACTACTGGGCTGCACTGCAGTTCGTATTGCCTTGCTACTAATGGCTGGTTTTCTCGGACAGGGACTTGCCGGGAATGGCAGCTCGTGCCGGTACAGAGCAGATTTTCCTGGACGCCCTGGTTTCATCGAGCCAGCCCGGCGGCCCAGTCGGGGGTCAGACCCGGGTATCGCTGCGGAACGAACACATGTCCTACCTTATCACCTGGTGAGTAGGACAAGAGGCTACATAGAGCTCTTGTTATCTTTTGTGCGAAACTTTGCCAGAAACCCTCGTGGTCGACCATGTTATCAAAAGCTCCACTGACCCCAGGTCAAGCAGCCAGTTCTGGCTGCCTATTAGATGTTAAACAGTTTTATCTCATGGTTGCAGGTACGGACTCAGTGCAATCACTTCGGCAATGTGGTATCGCCACTTCATCCGGAGAATGCCACTGCTTTGAGTCAACTGACTCAATGATCAAAGTGCCTGAAAAACACTGTTGGTGTTCGTGGGAAAATGCCAAGCCTCCGTTTAGAGACTTAATCTTCGAGTTGGAAGCTGCACAGAAGATCTTGAATGACCAACTTGATGCGTCTAGCGAAGTTAATTTGCTTTCATCGCTCGTCATAATTCTTGCGGCCATCTGTGTCTAAGATAACACGAAACAAAAAAATGTAGAAGACCGTGTGTCGGTTACTGTAAAGCAACTGTTATAAAAAATGTAGACAAATAAAACACGTTGTTGAAACATAATACATTGCAAGCATTTCTTAAATTCACATCCAGGAAGGAGAAATGAATGTTGCTTGAGAGGTAAATAATAAATAGGCAGATTTGACAGAATAAAATATTTTATGTCAATAAATTTTCATAGAGCGACAGCTTTGTAAGGTAGTACCGATTCTGCGGAAGTGATTGGCACCGAACAGGCACCGGATCTCAGGTCCAGCTTTGGCACAATTCCCCGAGCGAGAGATTCATCTAATATCAGACATGCAAAGACCTTGACTCGGTATCTACTCTTGAAAATATCTCTTTGTTGAGAATTCCAGCGCCAAGCGCGATGGATACGAAGACGATAATGAAGTTAAAGCTGGCTGTTTACTCCTGTTTGCTCCTGGCTGTTTTTGAAGTCCATATGGGTCGTTGATTTTACGGGTCGGCATGGACCCCTTACCAAGGGTTAGGTTAATGGTAGGTCTTGGCAATTTTATTTACTTGGAATTCAAGTAAAATAACTTTGAAAAGTTGAAGCCAACAGGTCTCAGAACAGGTTCACTAGACCTGGAATATAATATCACGATAACCTGAACTGCTGGGATGTGATCCCAAATGCTCACAATTTTCCTCCCAAAATTCAATCTCAACATTCAAAGAATAACATGACAAAAATAAAAGATGTCTAGTGAGCATTTACATGTCCCAAGTTATTATCTTGCGTGGTCTGGCACAGAACCTGTTGCCAAGTCGATTGCTTGTGATAAGGACTACTTATGACAAATGAGCAAAATGATGGGAGTTTACGAAAGCACGCCTTGCCGTGCACCTACGGTTTGACTATCCAGCCACCAGGCAGCACTAGGCCTGCAGTGAGAGACGTATCTTTTGCTGACGCAATCGCAAATAGTTTCAAAGCGAGTTCATCAACGTTGTGTACTTGGAGGTTACTGTGAAGAGTGATTAGTGACTACTTACAATGTTGTGTTATGTTGATTTACTGCAAATCTCAGTTACTAGCAAGCTTTCCTTAGCGTATTTTATCATTATAATAACTATTATTACGTGAGTGATATAAATCTAGCGCTATTTTTAATGACCACCGATAAATTACAGTTTACACGAAGTACGTATCTAGGTGAGATGCCCGTTATTTTACTGTAGCATTGAAACGTTGAGTCACCAAGTTATCAATCGAGAGATGCCGCAAGGTAACTGGAAAATATGGTCAGGCGTTCGAGTCGTGTTCCAAGAGTGCTACGGCCATGGACACGATAAATTTGGAAAGGACTCGAAGCGAATTTCTGGTGCTTGAACATCTTCGTCTCCTAACTCCAAACTCATAAATGCTCGTGGTTAAATGCGTGGTCAAATTCGCGGCCGAGTTAGGGGTCTGAACGGAAGGACGCACAGGGCGCTTGTCGTGTGGAAGGAAGTCGTGGGTTCTGGCATTTTCTCACGACGTTGGAGCGACAGGGAGGCCTTACGACGAAGACTTCCCTGTCGGGTGGCCGTGTTAGGAAGGACTAGCGAGCCTTTCGGGCAGTAGAGAGCGACCGTCTGCTTGCAGGCTAAATGTTTCAACAAATCTCAACTATTCAACAAGCTTTTTCTCATGTTCCTGTGTCCACAGAAGCTAGCAAAGTTTCTCTTTAGAACCAAAAACAGGATGAATGTGCACAAAGAAAAAACTATTTACAAGCTAGGTTTTGGATACTTTGGGTGCATTATGCCCAATGCTAAGATTAGGAAAAAGTTAAGATTAGTCTCAAAATATCAGAATCATTCTTGGCTACAAACACAATCAAAAAGAGTCAACCTCCTACGATTGCAACGGGAAATCACTTCACGTGTGCGCTACAATGGAGCTTGTTGAAGAGTTTAGTCTGTGAAATTAAAGCGGTCGAGGGCAGCTATGCCCGGCCTCTAGCCGCAAACAGACGAGGAGGGAAGGACTGGAAGGAGCGGCCTCAAAACAGAGGGAACGAACGTCGAGTCGAGGGCGCTAGGTCGCGTGGTCGAGCGAACACGGCGCCGACATCACGTGTCACTTCTTCTTCTTGCCGGCCCCAGGGGCGGCAGGGGCGGGCACGGTGGCTCGCTGGTCCTCCATGCGGCCCGACTGCAGTCGCATGATGAGCGAGAAGAAGTCCTCGTCGGGTACAGTGGCCCCGCGCGCGGTGGGGGCCGCGTCCGAGGGCAGCTCTGAGCGCTGGTCTTCCAGTCGAGAGCCTTGGCTCCGCATCAACAGGTCCAGGAACGTGTCGTCCGGTTCAGCGGACTCGGCCAGCGACAGGCGGCGCAGAACGCGCGCGGAAGTCACGCTCTGCACAGGGAGCAGTAGATCATTGATTTCAAGATTCATGATTGGTAACAAACTCTTGCAAAAAATTCGAGGGAGTTGTTGAAGCACAATACTCCGCTTTACAAAGCTTGCAAATATTGTATGTTACAACATTTTCAACATCTTAAAGCATTACCTCTTAAAATCGCATTTTTTAATCGATTTGTATGATCGACTAATGGCCTTTTGGCCGAAAAAAAAAAAAATTTGTGTCAACGTTGATCCTTGCGGAAGTTGCCAAAATCGGCATTTTTTTGGCTTGGGTGCTTAGAAAACGAGCTCCCGTAAGAAATAACACGTAGCGCTTTTTC
>LVVV01431737.1:0-10437 GCA_001676325.1 Amphinemura sulcicollis
CCGCTTACCGTGGCTAAACGGATAATCTTATCAAAGAGCCAAATTAATTCTACACAGGGGAGGAGTGGAGAACTATGCTCAAATTATTTGAATTTTATCTGACCAGGGGTTTGTCTAGGTGCTAGGGGTCGAAAAAGCGCTAGGTGTTATTTCTTACGGGAGTTCGTTTTCTAAGCACCCAAGCTAAAAAATGCGGACTTTGGCAATTTCCGCTTGGATGACCGTGGACCAAAGATTTTTTCCTACAGTCCAAAGGCCATTACTCGATCTTCTAAATCGATGAAAATTTTTAATTGTAAAAGATGTAATCACCCCTTTAAATGAATATAAAAAAAATTATAAAGATCTAGGAGAAATATGAAGAATTAAATTAAAAATAATATAAACGGCAACTGTTCTGGTCAGTTATTTTTTTAAGAGCTAGTAAAAATGTATGCTTATTAATTATTATTTTCTTTTTTTTAAATTGGGAAGCTAGTAGGCTATACCCACTTCACAATGCACTTTGTCAATTTCTGACCTTCGTACAGACGGTCCGCGACCACCGCAGAAGGACATCCTGGCGATACGAGCGTACATCCTGCTCTTCCTGAAACAGCTGATCATGGTCGGCAACGGAGTCAAGGACGACGAGCTGCAAAGCGTGCTCAACTACCTCACAACCATGCACGAAGTAAGAGACAGCACTCAGACTTACATCGGTTTTGTGAGCTTGGGGTGAAATGATTGTTGTTGGCGCCCTCACCTACCAAGAACAAGTGCCACACCCAGTGAAAATTACGGCATCTGTTTATTTTATTTTATGAATATGTTATAAGATATTCTTGAATAGGATAATTAAAAAATGAAATACTATATATTATGAAGGTACCTATCATTAGATATTTAGACTGTAATGGTATTATAGAAACCTTTCCCCCTGACTAATTCTTGCAATTTCCCGGCTGTTTTCCAGGACGAGAACCTCCACGACGTGCTGCAGATGCTAATCTCACTGATTTCGGAGCATCCGGCGTCCATGGTGCCAGCGTTCGACATGAAGCAAGGAGTGCGGACCATCTTTAAGCTGCTAGCTGCCGAGAGTCAGCTGATTCGGCTGCAAGCACTCAAGCTACTCGGATTCTTCCTGAGCCGGAGCACGCACAAGTGAGTGGTTGGGTCGGCCAGGAAGACGTTTGCAATCGGAAATAGTTGTAGAGCGACAAAACAAAACTTATCATGTACCCAGTGTGGATTTGTCTGTTGGCTTATACCAGCACCGTATTATATGACATGCAAGAAGATGTAAGGAAGCGCTTGTGTTTGCTCAAAAACTTGTTTTTAAACTGTTATTAATGTAGGCATAGTATAAAGGAGCAGCAGTGAATCTATTCCATTAACTTGTTTGCCACCATAACAATATGCAGACATACTAATTACAAAATCCACTCATGAGTCAAGAGTAATAGTTGCTAATTAATATGCATTTTAGTTACATGCTACCACACACCTGTGGTCACTAAGTACCTAGAATATGTATGAAATATCATCTAATGAAATATGCATTGTTCTCCGTATTAGCTGAAGTATCAATAGGTAAAGGGAATGGAGAGTACGTACTCAAACACGGCGTATTGATTATCAACGAAGCTGCCCCACTAAAGAGCGCCAACCCATTGGTTTCAGAAGGAAATATGATGTTATGAGCCCTCACAACTTGTACACGCTCCTGGCGGAGAGACTGCTGCTCAACGAGGACTCGCTCACACTGCCAACGTACAACGTTCTGTTCGAGATCATGACAGAACACATAAGCCAGCAGATCCTGTACACTCGACATCCAGAGCCTGAGTCACACTTCCGACTTGAGAACCCAAGTGAGTCACAAAGAAATGAAATTGTAAAAAAAAGTAGTTTTGCATTAGAAGATATTTACCTATAATAGAGTCATTTTATCTTGTCAAGAGATAATCATTAAAAGGACACTCAGTCATTTTTCCTTGCCCTCATGTACAGGAAAGCGAAATACAGTTATCCGATTGACGATCAATACAAGTGTTTGTTAACTTATTGTTGTTGTTTTTTTTTAGTGATTTTGAAGGTGGTAGCGACTTTGGTGCGACAGTCCAAGCAGAGTGAACAGCTGTTGGATGTAAAGAAGCTGTTCTTGTCAGACATGACGCTGCTTTGCAACAACAATCGTGAAAACAGGAGGACAGTTCTCCAGATGTCTGTGTGGCAGGTAATGATCTTATTTTCTCATTTTGAAACTTAATTTTCATATTGCTTGCTGTTCGTAACCTTATAAATACTTTTTATTTTTGCTTTGTAAAAAGATAAAAATTTCTCTGAGCTTATTTACCCCATTTTTTTCCAGGAATGGCTGATAGCGATGGCGTACATCCACCCGAAGAACACCGAGGAGCAGAAGATCTCTGACATGGTCTACTCACTGTTCCGAATGCTGCTGCACCACGCGATCAAGCACGAGTACGGCGGGTGGCGCGTCTGGGTCGACACGCTTGCCATCGTACACTCCAAGGTTTCTTACGAAGAATTCAAGCTGCAATTCGCGCAGATGTACGAGCACTACGAACGCCATAGGTCGGACAACATCACGGATCCGGCAGTGAGACAGCAACGGCCTATCAGCACGATCTCGGGATGGGACCAGCAGCATACGGTGACCAACGGCTATCATCCACATCCCGACACTGCGTGGCCTGTAGCCGGAACGTCGGAAGCTGTCTGCACGTGCGATCTTTCCAACGCCATCGATCATCCTGACGAATCCATCAGCGGTTCTGTACTTGACAACACGTCGCCTCTTGAAGAGGTGTTGTATAGTGAGGTTATTAAGTCTGAGAAATCGTCGATCAACATCGTAGAGATCATCGAGAATGGTGATGCGAGCACTAGTGTTGATGTTGCTACTATTACTGATCCTAGTTTAACTGAGGGTGATGATTTTGTGGTTGCACAAGAGGAAGTTCAGGAAGCTAGTGTGGTGGAAAATGTTGTTAGCGATGAACCCATTACAACTGATCTGCCTGGGACAGATGGTGATGTGAGCAAAGAGGTTGTGGAAGTACTGAAACAGGAAGCTACTGTGATCAATGAAGGTGAAACAAAGGAGGAATCAGTCGAAGAAAATGATTCAAAAGTGATTGAAGGCGATAGTATTGCTGCCGGTATTTTAGCTGCCGCCGAAACTGCTGAGGTTAAAGATGCTAAATCGGTTGAAGAGGTACCAGAAGTTGTTGAAGTTAGTCTGCATGCTGAAAATGTCAGCCTGACTGTCGAAGATGTCAGTCTGCCCACAGGAGTTGAGAGTTTGCCGGCGGAAGAAACCCCGGCTGCAATTGAGGCGAGTGTCACTGATATCATCGTCGAGGTAAAACCAGAAGAACTCTCAGACAAGCCAGTGGAATCTGGTTACACCAATAAAGAAGTGTCTGTAGTAGTGGAGACTGGCGATAGTGAAACACCAGAGGCCTATCTAACTCCAACAAGTACTGGGGAAGAAAAGAAAGAAACTGAACAGGTCGTTACACCAGAGCTGGAAGATGGGTCAGAAGTGTTAACCGAAAGTGGGGCGGTAGAGCCAAGTGAGTCAATTGCCAACAAAGTGGAAGAAGCTAGTGAGAAAGAACTTGCGAAAGAGGAAGTCGTTCCTGTCCAAGACGAAAGCGAGCTTCAAGAGATCGAAGAGAGTGGTGGTGATTTTGTAGACTGTCCGTGCCAAGATGTGAACGCAGGTGGTGTGATTGTCGAGGAGATATTCGGTGAGAGTACGGACATCGGTAACGTGATCCCTCCTGAAGTGATAAGTTCCGAGTCGAGTTTGTTACCAGCCAAGGAGGAAGTTTTAGAAGAAACAAACTCAACGGATGCCGAGAGTCCAAAAGACGCTAGTGAGACAAAAGATGACTACAAGGAAGTTAGCATTAGCATAATTCATAAATCTGATAGTGAATCACAGTCAACTCCTTATCAAGTGCCAAAATACGAACTAAATAGTTTGAATGAAATTCACGACATTCCTGCATGCTCAATCGGCGATGGCTCGGTGCTGGCAAACAATGGCGACCAGGCCGTTGCAGAATCGGTGGAAAGTCCGGCGGCGGAAGACCAAGACGCGGAAGTCGATGATTCCGGGGATCACGATTCCGCACGGAGGCTGTCCTCGCCGCAGAAAAGACCGCACAGTTCGTCTACGTCCACACAAGTCGATCCCGTTCACTTTGGTAAGTGCACAATCTTCGGGAATTTGTATGTAGAAATATTGTATTTTTGCTTTCAATATTATTTAAGTTGCATTTTAAACCAAATTTTCTTTTTACCTGCCCATTAATCTCTGCTGTCTCATTTCAGAATCGAAGCGATCGAAACCGTGCCCCGCACCGGCGCCATCATCGTCCCGGCCAATGTTCAGCCCGGGACCGTCGCGGCCGCCATTCCGCATACCCGAGTTCAAGTGGTCGTACATCCACCAGCGTCTGCTATCCGACGTTCTCTTCTCGCTCGAGACGGACATTCAGGTGTGGCGCAGTCACTCCACAAAGTCCGTGCTCGACTTTGTCAACAGCAGCGAGAACGCCATTTTCGTCGTCAACACGGTTCACCTGATCTCTCAACTCGCCGACAATTTGATCATCGCCTGCGGTGGACTTCTGCCGCTGCTCGCATCAGCGACTTCACCAAATGTGAGGATCACTTATTTATTAATGTGAATCTAGTGGATGTGCAAAAAAAATCATATGTTTTTAAGTTTTTAACTAGACAAAGTTGATTAGAGTTAAATTATTGTGAACTAGGAATTCTTACAATTCATAGTTAAGAATAACGTTTTTGCAGTGACTTGATCTTTAAAACTTGTTTAGAAGTAAATTAAGCATTGATAGAGCAAATTAGGTCAGAAAGTTGACCAGCAGGCAGCAATAACTCTCCATCTTAATTTTTATGGCATTGGCTTTCTGTTAAAGGAGGCTGTGTGGAGACAAAGAATGGGCTAGGAAAAGACATCGCTATATAATTTATAATCCGATTTTCATTTGCTTTAAATGCTGCGTTTTTGTTTCAGAGCGAACTTGAAGTGATTGAACCCACTCAGGGCATGCCCATCGAAGTGGCCGTCTCATTTCTGCAGCGGCTTGTCAATATGGCCGACGTTCTCATATTTGCCAGCTCCCTCAACTTCGGAGAGCTCGAGGCCGAGAAGAACATGTCCAGCGGTGGAATTCTGCGACAATGCTTAAGACTGGTGAGAAACACGTCGATGTTGAAATACGTTACCTGTTACAAATGTGCTCTGTGTATATTGAACATTTGTTTATGTATATTATTATTGCAAAAGATAAAAGTATTTTTATTTTCAAACATCTTTCTACTAGTTGGGCAACAAAGATATTTCTTTATCTAGATAATGTTAAGAATTTCTTTGCATTTGGCACCCAAACAGTTAAGCATAATTTAGCTTGTGTGGTGGGCAGTAGTAAAAGTGCCTAGTCATTGGCTTTGTAATATAATGGATGCCAATTTGTAAGATTCTTGCATCAATTGGTTACTTCGTGCCATTAAACCAATGTCAAGGGGCCCATGTGGGCTGGTTAGCATCTTTATCCATTGATGCATACTTCCATGTACAGATTTCTGATAAATTATTTACCCAGGGATAATATTCAGTAGAAAGTTGTTTGTACCCTTTTTGTAGTACATGTGACACCCAAGATTTAAAAAAATTACTGATAAATAAGGCTGACTATACTGTGTAAATTACAGCAGTCAAATAAAACAAAACTCAAATAGTTTTAGCTGCAATCTATCACCAAATAGATCTTTATGATGTGCTTGTAATTTGTGTCATAGCGTTTCAGTTGTGTTCACAACGTAGTGGATGCTTGACCGTGTGCGTGTGCCTGTGTTTAGGTGTGCACTTGCGCTGTTCGCAACTGTTTAGAGTGCAAAGAGCGTAGCCGCCCTTACCCCACTGCCATGTCACCTGCGTCGTCACATAACGCCAACAATAAGGCTGCACACCTACAGTCCCTCATCCGAGGGGTGCAAGCATCGCCCAAGGTAATCAACAAGCGGCCATCTTAAATACGTTCTGGAAAGGGTCGTTACGAATCTTCCCTTATCTTTCATATTCGATTATTATTACATTTTCTAAATTAAGCAGGCGCTGAAGGAAGAAAGTTTTGTTAATGTTTCGGCAACTACCTGTGTCACTCATAGAAAGGCGAAGAGACAACGGCAGTTGACAAAACTTTGGCCAAGCTTTTTTCCGACGAGGTCTACTATTTCGGCTCAAGTAGTTGCATGTATTCTTTCTGTTTTCTTCCACCAATATTATCCAGGCTTTTGGTACTCTTTCCAACAAAAGTCTGTACTTCTTGCTTAATATATGGTGATGCTGATGTATAAAGTATAAATACCACTGCACCAATTTGCCTCAAGATTTATCATGAAAAGTGCAAAATGCACAGACAAAGTGTGTGCATTCAATATCTAAGCTTTGTAAAAATCTGGCTGCTCTGCAAAGGTACATCATCACTTGTCTCAAGACACATTTCGGACAATGCTATACTCTGTGCTATTAGTGTTGAAATAACCTGCTCATGTGACGGTACTTTGCAAAAATGATGATGTTAACCACTGCTTTTTTTTTGCTGCAAATAAAATAAGAAACTGCCCCGATATGGATTGTGAAAAAAATTTTGAATTTTTTTACTAGAATGTGCACTCTTCTAAAATAATGGGATGTAGCTGTGATGTATTTAGACTTGATACTAATTTCTGATACTGTCTACCCACTTTCTCAACCCTTTCTCTTGCCCTATTACCAGGTTAATTTAATTAGCAAATGTTTCAATTTTAGCAACCAAGTTTCAGTCACATCTACAACTGAATTTGAGAGCAAATATGTCTAAAATCATTATTTTGTAGGATCTTGGGCATGATAAGCCACTTAGAAGTTAGAACCAAATTCGTTCATCTCCTCCATTGAATATATTTCATTTATTTTTTAAATCTGGACCTTTCCTTTTCTATTGTACCGGGAGTATGCGTGCTGGACAAAACGGTCTCGCTGGCCGGGGTCGCCACGGCCTACTATAGAGCTAGATAACTCAATAGAGTAATAACAATCAAGTAAAAACATTGCAATAAATATGTCCGTGCTTACCTTGCAGAACATTGTTGAGAATTTCACAAGCCAGTCGAGTCCTGTGAAGGATCCAGAAAAACTTCTCCAAGACATGGACGTAAACCGATTGCGTGCTGTAATCTATCGCGACGTGGAAGAGACGAAGCAAGCACAGTTCCTGTCGCTGGCCATTGTTTACTTCATCTCGGTGCTGATGGTCTCCAAGTACCGCGACATCTTGGAGCCCCCAATGACTCCCAGACCTCCCAGCCCTGTGCCCACCATTCGAAGTAATGGAACATCTCACCATAGCAACAGTCCAACAGGTTGGTCTACCTCCCTCTGTGTGTCAACATCCTAGATACCCTAAAGGCCTATAACTTAGGCTGTACAAGAGAGGCTAGCATTTGTAACGTAATTTCAAGTAGTATTCACTCTAGAGCATTTATTAAGAAGCACTTAAAAATATGTTTCAAATAAATAACCTGTTTGCACAAAAACTATAAATAAAACTAAACTAAGATAGTAATAATAATTACTAGAAGTGAATGGACAGCTGCTACTCCATCACTTTGATGCTAATTAGTTTACACAAATTCACTGATTCACAAATGAATGCATCTTATTCTTAGTGATGCACGTAACGTTTGAATAAACATACCAAATAAAGTATTCAATACATTTTTCGATCACATCACTTGCCGTTGCCAATAACTACAAACATCATTATTTGAAGAAGGATCATGGCTACACTTCATTAGTTAGTCTATGGGTTTGGGCATGTGATGTCCACAATTGTCTTAGTTCACCATTTTATTTTGGTCTCATTGCAGTCTTAAGGTTACTGTGTTGTCTTGAGTTGGTTCGTGTCTTGCGGCTAGTTTCGTTTTGGTGTTAAACTCGAGCATTGCTGCCTGTTTATTGACGATTGTT
This sequence comes from Amphinemura sulcicollis, assembly GCA_001676325.1. Lineage (NCBI taxonomy): Eukaryota > Metazoa > Arthropoda > Insecta > Plecoptera > Nemouridae > Amphinemura > Amphinemura sulcicollis. The sequence continues at coordinate 8,060 of LVVV01431737.1, forward strand.
TACCCTGTAGGTAAACAGTACTACTATTTCTCTGTCTACCCTTGTATGCATTGCCCTTACGCGTAACCTGTTACTAAAAAACTATAGCTAATTGTGAACTATCTGTTATTTGCCTCTGATCTAGAAAGATCAATATAATTGCATCTATATAAATCATATCAATGTCAGTGCTTAAGTAATTCATTGTTGGGTTGGTGTTACTTAACTTTGAAGTGGCTCAATGGTCGTTACAAATGATTAACTGTCTTTACGTTTTAATTTTACTTTGATGAAACGAAAGGTTTGTTGCATTTGTACAGATATCAAACCAGCTCAATATTTGGTGGAAAGTACTCAAAACACTTCCTTTGCAAACAAACATTCTCCTAAATCAGCCATCTTGAATTTCACAAACACAGTTGTTTACCTATCTATAAATCGTCTTCGATGTACTAATATGATCCGTGTAATTCCTTCCGTGGACGCTTGCCTAGAGGGGGGATCAAGACCGTTGTTTCCGCAGTGGTCCCACCACGTTTACCCTCAATTCCTACCGGGATCTCACCCGGCCAATGCCAATGTCCAACAGCCCCAACAACAATTCCTTCGACACCGCAATTCCTACCTGAAAAACCACCACCACCATCACCACCAAAACAATAATAACAACAATCATATTCAACATCGTTACCAAAGGCACTCAACTGTCGGTAATCAAGGTACCGTCAAATTTGCCGTCTGACTTATTTCAGGTTTATTTTGATTCCTTTTTTTTTTTGCATGTGCACTTTGTAACTTCTATTTCAATGCAAATAAATCTTCAATCTTTTTGTATTAGCGTCTAGGTAACGTTAGTTGGTTATGACATGTTTTTCCATGTGCCAGGGTGCTACCTTTAATTGGTTATTCTTTTTTAGATTGGTTTACTGTATGACTGACAGACTTTTAATGTTCTTACTATAATTTGAAGAAATATGCACACTGTGTTCTAATCACTTGCTATTTAACACTTAAGTCACGATACACTGCAGCTGTGTAATGTCTCTCTCTTGCCTCGCATTTAAGATCATGAAACGTCGCTCATGAATGTTCTGCAATATACTCCTACAAATTACCACCATTTCTGCATCCGATGTAGCTGTCAATTTGCAATGTAACTTATATTTTTATCATGCATCCAAACGTAGCTCTGCAAATTTCAACACCTGCCATGTTTGCTTTGCTGCTTCTTTCATCTGTGAATTGCATGCTACGCCAAAGGCATGGGGTTTCAACGGATGCGGTGATTTTCTAGCGCAACACCGAGGAATGCCTCAGCAGCTGTCGCAAGAAGACAGCGAATACGATGTAATCGTTGTTGACGAGAACAACTCGTCTGTCTTGGCTGATCACGATCGTCATTCAAGCGGCCCGCCTTCGCTCAAGGTACGTGAAATCCTGTTCAAACAATTTCTTACGCTTGACTCTTTTCTCCGTTCATATTCTTGGTATTTTGAGTACATATAGGAATAACAACAAGCCATTTCTGAATTTGCATAATAATGTCTTATGGTAATACTTGTAATATATTCTGAACTTGCTGGACTTTTTGTGTATTTATAATTAGTCATTGAACATTGTTGCAAGTTTTTACACATTAACAAATTGCTAGATTATTAGATAGATTGGATTTGAAAAATAGAGGCAAGGTTAAAATTAAGAAATCATTTTGCTTGTGGTTCTCCATTGTGAACAAACCAGTCTCATTGCGTTTGCCAATACTTAACTGCCAACTGACAAAAGGTTGTTTAGTGTATTTATGTATTAACGATTAACATGTCTGCCAAATGAGTAATGAGTGTCTATTGAGTAATTATTACATATTGATATGCATAGAGTTAGGAAACTAGCTCCTGTGACTAACGTTGTGCTATGCGATTTTGAGCGTGCTTCCATCTGCGTACTGCGCTGCTAGTCTTGCTAACTCTGTGCCTTCCTACCGTGGTGTAGGGTAGTACAAGGTCCAGAGCTTCGTCGCATGCATCTTCCATTAACAATCCTTACGATGTTGACACCTCGGAAGGGGTGCAACAGCGCTATGCAAGGAATTCTCTGCAACCCAACTTACATTCTAACAAGGTAATGGTCGTGTTTATTGGTATGTTGTTTCGTAGTGTTTGTGTCTCATGGTAAATTGGAAGAAGAATTAATGCATTTTTTATGGAAAATTCATTTCATGGAGTGGTATTTCAGATTGAGATTCAAGCTTTTCAATTAAAAAATACAAAATCAAGCCAAAAACATTTTCAAACAAATTCTATAGACTAATTATTTTTTTTTATATTATATTTATTCTTTTTTGTAACAGGTCATAGACCCACAAGTACAATATAATATCTTAGTACACATAAAACATCAAA
>LVVV01431738.1:0-10444 GCA_001676325.1 Amphinemura sulcicollis
ATAAATTTGAGAAAAATGTCGGGCCGGGTCGGGCCGTGAAAATTTTAGGCTTTCGGGCCTCTGGCCAGGCCGCAAAAAAATTAAAAATCGCATCTCTAGCAGCTACGTCAAAGGAGACCATGGCTACCATGTGGGATAGAAAAGTGAGTACTCTGCACTCTGCCGAACTATCAGTCCATCAACGTTCGGTGTATGTCACACACATGCGGCATGTCGCAACGCTATTCGCCAATTGCACACAGCAGAATAATTTACGCACGACGCTAATTGTTATGGTACTCGCAGCACCAAAGGACTGATAAGGTGATAATGAACCAGGCATTTCTCAATTAAACATCGATTTTGTTGTTACCCTGCTAGCAAAGTGATTTAAAATCTAGGCTAATACGTACACGAAATACATTGTGAGTAAGGCTGGCACAAGAATATAATTCTTCTTGATATTAGCATACGAGGGCTCGCTTGGTATGAGTCTTGTCCTGTGACTAATAAGCATAAGCAGATAATTCAAATAGGTCGTGCAGAAAATTGCATTTCATGCAAAACAGGGAGAACCCGCGATAGAATACACTGCACTCGTAGTCGTATCCTGACGCTTATAGTCAGTAAGGTCTCGAGCATGGATAAATCATAGCAGAGAAGATTCAAGTAGGCATGGCACGTAAAGTTCGCTCGTATCGTATACTGTTGCGTCTTGTACATCATAGCGCCAAAGTAATACGCAGCAACTCTTGAACAGATATCGTAAGGATCTTGTTCCTTGTTCGAGTTGTGCCTACGCGAAATCAGGTCTTAACTCTAAACGTCCCATCCCCGTCCCGTCCCGGGCCTGCTTAGCGTGCCCACACATCTCTCAACGGGCCTCCCACGGCTGCTCATCTTCGTGCCGTCCAATCCGACTGTGCGTGCACTGCTGTATCATCCTACATCCCAGCACTTCCGGATCACAGCAAGGTAACTGAGCCTTCCGCTCGGAACGACGTAGCTGGTAATTGAAACAGCAGCGCCGGATTCCTCTCCTCGGCAGTCGCCGTCCGTCGAGGTCCCATGCGACGATCGCGTCGCGGCAGCACAGCAGTGTTGTTACCGCAATGAAGCCGTTTGCTCCCAGTCAGCCTTACTTCCGGCTTCCTGTCCCAGCCTCAGCCCGTGCCGGAGATGATGCCGGTGTCGTGTCGCGACGAATCCCAGACCATGCATGTTCTAGTATACAAGCTAGTACCTGTGGTGGTCGGTGTGTGCTAAAATTCTTGCCAGCAACGCCGATGACCCTTTGGCCAGGTTTCCGAAAAAATGTGAGAACGGGGTTCGTGCTTCTTTGATATCCTATGATTTTCCATGGTACACAATCGAAGACGACGAGCAGACGAATCGGATCCTCGAAGGATATGGGATTTAGCGACATATTGATGTGATAGTGAAATGGCACACTTAATCAAACTTTTACAAAGAAAAGTTGAATTTATTGCGAAATTTGAATGGATGATCGCTGGATGAGATAGCCTACGGCGTACGGTACCGCGGCATGTGGCTTGGCTATAGTTAACCTCTGCGGCAAGGAGACAGATCTGAGCCACGAACGGAGGAGGGCGCGCGCGGAAAGAACACAAAGTGCACACATACACACATGAAATGAAAATAAACAAGGAGCTAAAATTGGGCTTTTGATTTATAACGTTTGTGACGCACGGCTGATAGAGGATGGCACTGACCCCTGCAAGCGCGGAGCTCCACGTTCCCTACCCCTACCCCCGTGTGTGTCCTGAATAGCGGTCCCGTTCCCGTTCGTGCCCGCCGCCCGGTAGACGTCAACCTCGCTGGGGCGCAAGTGGGAAATAAAAGCAGAGTGCTCTTAATTCCCACTAAAACGGAAAGAGCGGCGACGGCGACGGCGGCGGAAACATTAGGCCGACGATGATGATGGGTTCGACGCAAAGGGCAGCTCGTTCGTCGGGGGTAATGGGGCCGGGCCGACGACGCCGAGTGGAAAATAACGGACGGTTTGGGGGAGAAATGGCCGTGACGTGATGAATATCGCTTGACAGCCAACTAACTCGCGAGTCGCGGCGATCGGGTTTCCTGGATCGCTACTCGCTAGCCTGTGTGATGTGTATCTCTTAAATCGCTTTATACACAGCATAGTGAATTCGTTCACTAACTTTAGAGACGGCTGCGTGCGCTATTTTACTCGCAATGATTCTGGCTCCCAAAGATTTTAATCTAAGTACCTCTTGTTTAACCAGTAAACGATTTGGATATCATGTGCAATTTGTACTGCAAACGAGTAATTAGACGAGTTCGATTATGCGTAAGTTTCACAATGTGAGGTTTTATTGTATTGTCCAAATCCAATCAAAGCGAGTCTTCGAGCCAAAAAATTGGGAGTAACTTTTTTGGTAATTTTCCGAATTAGGCCGCCCATCAGCGGCGCTGTTTATACTGAAGGCGATGTGTGCTTCGCGTCTATTCTGGTTGGAAACAACGATAACGTATTATTTTTAGCTTTCGAGTTATTTGAGATATTTAACGAACGTGTGTTGCTTTTAATTGTCTCGATGTGGCCACGCATGTAAGAAACACTATAGACTAACAGTTCCAGACCTACTTGCCAGAATAAGTTTAGTACCGGCCGACAGGCGGTTGCTCGCAGGGCAATTAACCTTCCGCAAGTGTGTACGGCCAAGCTAATTACACACAACGATCGCACAAAGATCGAATTGTAAAATTATTCCAGCATGTAGCGCCGATTATGCACACCGAGCGCGTGTTTCCTCGTGGCACCGATCACTTTATTATGCTGATTACATGTACACAAAGAGTGCACCGTATAAAGGAGGTACGCCTGTGGCCCGTGCTACGTCTGACGAATCTAAACGATGTCATTTTCCAAGACGATTGACCCCCGATGGACGGCTACCGGGGCGGCCAAAATCGACTCGCCTGCAACGGTAGTGACTAGTGAGTGACCCACCGCGCGGAAGTGCTTTGTTTGCCCGTTGCGGCGTGGGAGGGGGGCGACGGGGCTCGTCAGCCCTTTATGAAATTCAACTCGGCGTGCTCAGCATTCCGATGTATGTTCAACAAGTTATCGCGGCGACATACTTTCCCTTTTAGACGCTCAAGGCACGGCACAGGGAATTCGTCGCCCGAGAATCGAACCGAACGGGCGGGAACTTTGCTGGAAATCGTGAATCAAAGGTGCGCTTTATTGGATAGAGACGGCCGCGCTTGCAGATTGCCGCAATCACTAGAATAGAATCACTGGCAATCACTGGCGGTACGGAACCAGAACATTGTCTTACACTAATAATGCGGCTAATTACAATATATTCTTTGACGCCGGCAGTTGCAGACACGGCGCCCCCGTTTAATGAATGAGCGACATGCACCAAGTAATTGACAATTGAACCGTCAGACCAAGAATGTGCGAACAATTAAATTTGTCACTTTCAGTAAAATTAGGGTCAGAAATTTCAAGCCGTATTAAAATCTGCTGTTCACTAGCCAACAGCACGAGACCGATTATACGGTCGTTATGTTCCTCGTCCACCAGAGAGAAATTTTGAAATCCACCAATTCCAAGGCCAGAGTAGTCATCACAGCGATGACCAAGTTACGAAATGATTTCATTATCATGTTGCTCATGTTATTCTGTGGCTTTGAATGCTCGAATGTGCATGGAACAGGTAGGCGAGGTTCAATCGCAATCGCACGCCAAGCATGCAAATAAATGCGGGCAGCTCCCATTTCCCTGGCTGTTCATCATAGGGTAACAACGCAGGTGAATCTTGATACCACATGGATGCAGCAGCAGTGGCATCAACAATAACAACTATCTCGCTTGCCTTGAGGGGCGACCCAAGGTGATCTCAACGGACTCCACTTGCAGCTCGACGCTGCACGGTGCCCAGTCCAGTGTTCGTTCTTCGAGTCGCGGGGTCTTTACCCTTGCCCGCGCTTGCACCGGCAGCACTGCACTACAACCGTAGGTAACACTATCTGTCCGGTAACATCATGGTCCATGGTAATGCTGTGTATAAGCCGGCAATCCTGACTCTGATGTCCCCGTAGCATCGAGTCTTTATCTCAATTCGCAGGCATCGCCTGCTGGGCTACATAACAAACTCGTGGTGCAAGGCAGCCTACAGGCAAGAAAATATCTACAATTTGGATGCGGACCATTAGAAATAATTCCGATGATAGACACATTCCTTCGAGAGTCTCCAATAAGGCCCCAGTTTTTTTCACAGAGAAAAAAAGTAAAAGGTGTTCAGATCTGGGCTACCGTAAATTATAGAAATTCATGGCCACCATGCTACTATATTACGCAGCATTTTTGTAATTTTCATACTCATAAGAAAAATATGTGGTGGATGTCGTCTTTGTGTCGCCCTCTCGTCGCTATGCCTTGCCAGTTCAGGAAATGCGATGCATCAAATAGGTACTTATTTCTGCTAGCTAGGGGTCATTACGAGCGGATCAGCGAATCTCATAGCTTTGATGCTTAGAAACATAATTGCACCTTAGAGATTAAGATAAAACATCCAATTGAAGGTTGTAGCGGACGAATCATTTAATTCGGAAGGTGTCGTTCTAACCGGCATCAACGTTTCAGTGTCAGAGCTTCCAGAGAGCGAATTTAGCTAAAAATATTGACCAACCTTTCGGGAGCGCCACACAACGACTTGGTTATCATGATTCCTAAGAAGAGACTTCCTTCTATTGACTCGACATTAGTTTGGGCGTGGAAGCAAGTCAGTCACTCAATCATAATTACGCCCGAGCTTGATGACCAAATCATCGTAGCGATTTGTGATTTATCGTGCGACGTTTATAAGCGCGCGATGCACAGATCTCGGCTAAAGTTAAACCCGCGTCGAACCAAAGACTGCCGAACCTCAATCCAGCAGGTCAGTATCCAGCCAGCAAGGCAACAACAGATGGCAACACTTTGTGTGCCTCTGCCGCCAGCCGGTGGAAAAAAAGGTGCATGAATCAAATTAGAATGATGCAAGTCGCGGCTTTGGCAGATTGCCCAATAAATAAAATGCTTGCAGCGAAACGATTCGAAGACCTGGAAGCCATAGATGGGATGGGAGCGAAGATGGCCAATGGCATTGTCGAAAGTCGGTGCCTGGTGCGTGCTATATAGAGCTAGGCGTTTGCCAGCCTTGACTTGCACGGAGCCGTTGTGACTGGTTGGGTTTAGGAGTTGTAGGTGTCTCGCTTGCATTACCGATAAAAGATGAGAAAGCATTCGACTATGTCTCACCGGCCGATGAGTTATCACACTGGAATGCGACGAGCGCAAGCCAAGCTTGGCAGTTTCATCACAATCATCGAACGAGTCGAGTTGACAGAAAAAATATCTCGCCCTTGTGCATGTCCAGGTACTGCCAATTGCTGATGTAATGCAAGATTCTCGATCCGAAGCCGTTGCATGATAGCTTTAAAACTATTGCCGCTAATGTGTGAGCTGTTATCCGTATCTATATACGGGGTGCTATAGGGGTCAAGACTTCTGTCAATTGGGAGAATTATCTAATTATGGTTGCCACTCAGACGGGTCTAAATATTCTATTATCGCTCGGTTTACTTCGTTTTTCGGCAAATTTTTGCTTTCCCGTGAAAGCCTCCCCCTTTCCCACTCCCACTGAACAATATATTTGACAGGGTCAACAAGATGTCACAGTTCTGGCCTAGTTAAGAAAGTTTCTTTCCGTACAACCCTTCATCTGTGGCACAACCCTCGGGATCATTTCTCGATGCCGAGAGCAACTTACATAGCGACTATCCATCCACCGCACATTAATTTCCCATGCCGTCAGCATCCAATTACAACGTGAATTTCACGTGATCCAATTAGTAATTACTAATTTCGACCTGAGGTATTGTATTACCAGATGTAATTACTAACAGCAATTTCGTTTACCACACCCAAAAGTACAATATTCAGCGTCGTCGCGGGGTAGTATCGAGCAAACATATCGGCGTCGCTCAACCCAGGCTCAAAGTCAACATCTTGCGACGCACGTGCGCCGAGAGCACACACACCCCAATTTCCCCACACCGCCCTCCCAGTGCCGGTTCATCGGCACCCCGCAAATGGGGTGCCATGTAAGAAACCATGATGAAACCGCCCGCACGTTTCCTTTTAATTGGAGGGATTCCCGATCCATCAAATGGGACACGTGTAGCAACCCTGCCCGCAAATTGGAACTGGTGACAGACAAGATTATGCATTGCTCGCGAGTAGCTACTAAATCTCTCTGGCTAAGCCTAATAAAGAAATCATTCTAATTCGGAGCCAGGCAATCTGTCTTCAGCTGCAGCCGGCATAAATGATTGTGTCACGATTCGCAAGCACCAGTCCATGTCACCTTTTGTACCCATAATGAAATAGCAGCTAGACATTGACACATGTCAACGATTCCGAGCTTCCATTTGCCTCGTTTGCTGTTGAACGAACAGTCTACTCTGTAGGCCTACCTAGTACGTACACCACCGCCAGTTTATTGTAATTTTTAATGTGTTTTGGAGAGCTATTTGTGATGTAACGTTTCGTAATACCTCGAGCAATGTTATCAACAGAGTCCCTGTCACTAAATAGACGCCTGCCTGTCGGTATAGGCAATAGGTAGTTAATTGTTCAGCAGACGTGGTGTATATAAAATTATAGCTAGTACCTAGAGCGTCACCCCATTATATACTCATCTTTCAGCCAAGCGTTTGTTTGAGAATGACAATTGAATTCCAAACAATCGAGCGACTGTTTATGTACATTTTTTTAATTGAATAGAACAATGCGACTAAAATAGGAAAATCCAATTTAGCAATGCTCATCCGAATGTAGCCAAAGCATGCTGCTGGAATTACGAGGCGAGTTAATGGCTGACGAAACTTGGATAGTGGGTGGAATGAGAGGACAGCTTGATTAGAATATAAACCTCTGCCTCTGCATTAGTTTGCTCACGTAGGGCGAGACACCTGCGTGGATTTGTACTCCCTGTAGCTAGAGCTTAGAACAGAGCCCATATAGTCTTCCATCAGCTATATGTACGGAATGGAAATTAGCTCGGATTACAGAGTGGAGCACAGCACCTGTTTTCTAAAGAAGCGTGCACGCTTGAAATGCAATCATCGAGTGTGACAAATCAGACAGCCCTCCATCGTACCCTAAAGTCTAAGGGCCACGTTTGAGCTATGTTGAGCTACGTTGTGCTAGCCACTCATGGAAGCGTTCCATTATGTAATGCAATATTGCTCCTGTCAATAGTGAATGCAATGAGAGACTGATGGGAACTGCACATGATGGTGAGATGGATTTTGGTTGGGAATAATTTTGTATCCCCAAGAGACAAAACTGTGAGAATTCTCTAGGGCAACTCACAAATACTTTTACAACTCTGACAAGGTAAATATTTGGCGATTTAATATCGAAGACCTGGCCATGTGCTGCGCGTGAACACGTTCCGTTTCGATAACAGGCAAACATTCAGGATTAGGTAGCTTTAAAGTTTACACACACCAAAGATAGCCTGCGATAATGATATTGGCAAATAATGTGTAGTATCAATTAAGCGACATTCAATACTTTGTCTGATGACCATAATTAGGTATCTACGAGCTGCAAATTGATGACAGTTCATAATAAATGTGGACTTGACTTAGTTTTTAGATTAAAGTGTTTCCTGATGACACGATTCTTGGCATTGTTTGTAAACATAAAGCATTACATGTCATTTGCAAAAGGATGTGAATCGTGATTCACAGCATAGCGTGCTTGTGATTGTAATCTTATAAACAATACATTCTTTTGGGGTTAGATATATTGGCTCAATAGCGTATGCTATGAATTTTATACAATTTCCATGAAAACGGAAACTAAATGCAACCAATTATATTCTACTCCAGATTTGGGCTATGTTTTCCAGGAAAATCGTTCAACAGGTAAAAAGCATAAAACAACTTTGTGTTGTATCTCGACATTCACAGTTGGCAGTTGAAAACTATCTTCAAGAAATGAATAAATTACTTATGTCAGGATTAACTTCATGGACTCGCATAGATTCCCTATCAAACGCAGCTAATTCTTTTGCTATTGACAGGTGTCAAACAGTGTACGGCACGGTTACAGGATAGTGATAATAGAAGCCTACTTCTGAAGAGGAATTAATATTAAGCTCACCATTTCTGGATACATCCAACTCGACCAAATTTTCGAAATTCTGTATGTCAGGCGGAAGACGGTGGATTTCATTATCACTTAATCCTAGTCTTCTTAACCTGTGCAGACGGAAGAAGTTCTGCAAACAGAAAAAGTCAGGTGTCATTTATGTCACTACTTTTAGGCTAGGTTGGCACTACATTTAGAAGGGGGTCAATTTAACGTTGGGAAGTGGTCCCGCGTGTAAATCTTGGGACCGAAATATGTTCAGCGAGGAATTTTACCTTAGGAAGATCTCTAATATGATTGGCATCCAACAAAAGTTCTTCTAGGCTTCGCGAATAACGCAAGATGTCTTCGGGAACTGTTGGTAGTGAGCAGTGACGCTTGTCAACATATTCCACCTGGCGATTACACCCTTTAAATATTGGAATACAACGAAACATGGCTTATCACTCGTAGAAAACACTAATCTTCATAATACACAGACATTACTGCACCAAAATCGTTACGAAATACGGCAGGAAACACTTAAAATAACACTAACAGTCACCAACACCACCCATCCCCGTTTGAACACGAAAACTACTGTGCGAGTGTGTACGATGAAATGACGTCACCAAGCCGGGCAAAGTGGTAGCGTTCCATTACAGAGCATTCCGTTGAACAGAAGGTCAACATTCGCTAGGATCCGCTTTGCGCTCGATTCCGCTCCCCCAGTCCGCTCGCACAGCACTGTGCTCCTATCATGAACTAAAGGAACGTAGCTAGGTTTCTTTACAATATCAGCATGGCCGACGTGTAAGTGTATAAAATTTGAACATTTTATCTTCATTCATCGTTGTTGTTTGGTTGTATATTATACACAAAATTTTCCCTAATTAAAGTGCATATAATATTTTCCTCAAATATTCAGTTAGGGCTTTTTTAGTGAGCTACTGTATGGGGAATAAAATGTTTACTGGTGCAGTGTCACTCGGCAGGCCACCTTGTTTACTGAAAACTTGATCAGTCCATGCATTAATTTCATGGAAATTCACTTTTTTATTTATGCTTACAGGAAGAAGGCAGTTCCTCCTAAGGAGAAGAAGCCGGCGGCTCCCAAAGAAAAGAAGGAGAAGAAGGAAAAGAAGCCTGTTCTTTCCAAAGGGCTGCCTGCAGTCCCAGAAAGTGTGCTCAAATTCCGCAAGCGTAGAGTACTAAACAAGGTTGCCCTCGCCAAAAGGAGAGTAACGGTATGTAATACATCTCCAATTCTTCTTTCTCTATAGGGTAATAAAGAGATGTTTGATTACCCACTTCTGTGTTAGTGTGCCCACTTGTTTGAACATGCCGGTTAAACAGCTAACCTAGCGGCCACTGCCATGTGGTGGGCAAAACTATGTGATGTTTGTAAATTCATGACGACTATTCAGGCTGGGGGACCACTGAGTGTGAATCTAGTGTTCACAAACCCCAGTGAAATTGCTTTAACTTGTGTGGCATTATGATGGTATGGGGTTGACACACAAACTACATTGATTTTAAAACCTTTCAGAAACGCATTCATACCTTCAAGACTAAGGCCAAGTTATTCAAGCGTGCTGAGCAGTATGTGAGAGAATACAGGACAGCTGAGCGAGATGAGATCAGGCTGATTCGTGAAGCAAAGAACAAGGGCAATTACTACATCCCTGGGGAAGCGCGCCTGGCATTTGTCATCCGTATCAGGGGGTAAGACTACAGTACTGCCAGCTTGATACTGTTAAGTTGCTGTCGACCGCTCCAGCACTTGCATTGTGCCATGCATTTCTGAATTGCTGGTCGTTACACTTGATTATTGTTGTGCCAGCTGTGGGCTGATGGCTCGGCCAACAACAGGTCAATATTCTCGTGCACGGTGAAAAGTTTGTCTTCAGAAGTTTTTAAAATACTGTGAGTGGATAGTGAGGAGGGAAATAATTCTATCAGTAAAATTGCATCTAACCGCCTCACATGTATGCCGCCATACTGCCTTTACCACCCACCAAGAATACCAACCGAATGCACAACTCGTGGCATCGACAACATTCACCGAGCGCCGTCGCACTTGTCGGCAACTCGGTGCCCAACTGCCGCCAACCACGTCAGCGTCCCCGCTCGACTAGCCCATTAAAAAATATCCCCAAAAGTTGGTACCATGCACTTTGCCCATCAGCTGTCACTGTTACACCACAGAAATTCACAAACTTCGAAGCGCCTAAAGAAGCAAAATATTCACCATACCCATCGTCCCCCTATCCATATCGACTCAGAATT
>LVVV01431739.1:0-10448 GCA_001676325.1 Amphinemura sulcicollis
TCAGTTGCAATGTGTCAGTTGCAATGTGTCAGTTGCAATGTGTCAGTTGCAATGTGTCAGTGTGCAATCAACAAAAGTTCTCTTGCTGGCAAACAAAGCGTTTGAGAGTTATTCATAATTTATGAAGTTTCTTCACAGCCACTGCGTTAAAATGATACATATGCAATTTGGACAATATTTCGAAAATAGCAGGTAATATTTATTCGTTGCATTGTCATGCGTAGCAGGCGTATTTTATTAAGAACACACGTAGCCTATTCGTAATTAAATGACTGACGATCTGCAGCTAAATTTAAGCAGTGCAATATGAGAAATATCACGCAAGGAAGACACATCTATCGTAGCATCTATATTTCCTCTTGATTATAGTGATTAAAGTGATTATCGCAGTAAGGAAAACTCCAGTGGTGACCTTTCTTTCCTTCTTGTCGATTAAGATCAGTGTTAGAAACTGAAGAATGGCATCTTTCCTACAACAAATTTTTAAATCAGTTTTTAAGATCAAAAGTGGGTTCAAAAACCAATAAATTCCATAAACAATTAATAAATATTCCATTCAAATAAAGTGTTGTATCCAATATTTGAAGTGCTTTCAAAAATAATTGTCGATTGCAAATGAATTGACGATGTAAACGACTATGAATTACTCATTTCCGCTAGCGAGTAATTGTATGTAATTTCTTGTCTGGTAATTATCTTACCCTGTATATAATTCATCTGCCACAATATGTGTCTAATCAATTTTAAAGAAACGTCACTGTCATTCTCTGCATACCGACAGTTGGTATTGGTAACAAATTTCCTACCCGGGACCACCAAACCGAACTGTGGTACCTTTACGCATGTAAACGCACACTGCAGACATAATAAATGAGATTATTAGCAGAGAGATCTTGCAAACATAATCCCTCCTAACTTCAGCTGATAGCAAGATGATCAAAGATATATATCTACATCGTGAATCCTAATGGCCGGTTGGCCTCCACAAGGTCATGACGATTCCAGCCAGGTCAGAGCCGGCGCAATCGAAGGTGAATGTGATCCGGTATTTGATTACGACAAATAATGCTAATTAGGCTTCCATTCATTAGTTATTATTGCCACTGTCGGTCCATCCACATGCAGGACCTGTCGTACAAATTAAAAACTAATCGCTCGCCTCTCTATAACTGAATTAATGAAACATGGTGATCATTTTGCGCCGAGCTCCTCTAATTTTCACAAATACGTTCTAAAAGATTTTGATTTAATTTAATTTAATTTAATTATTGTTATTGATTTGCAGTGCGCAAGGAAATCTTGAGTGGGGTTAGCGGAGAATTTCGTCCTGGGCAGCTGTCAGCGATCATGGGACCGTCAGGAGCAGGCAAATCCACGCTTCTCAACCTGCTCGCAGGATACGTGTAAGTGCCCAAGTGACCTGTTTGCAGGATACGTGTAAGTGCCCAAATCACCTTTTGCAGGATACGTGTAAGTGCCCAAGTGACTTGTTTGCAGGATACGTGTAAGTGCCCAAATCACCTTTTTGCAGGATACGTGTAAGTGCCCAAGTGACTTGTTTGCAGGATACGTGTGAGTGCCCAATTGACCTGTTTGCAGGATACGTGTAAGTGCCCAAATCACCTGTTTGCAGGATACGTGTAAGTGCCCAAATCACATGTTTGCAGGAAACGTGTAAGTGCCCAAATCACCTGTTTGCAGGATACGTGTAAGTGCCCAAATCACCTGTTTGCAGGATACGAAGCATGCCCAAATCACCTGTTTGCAGGATACGTGTAAGTGCCCAAATCACCTGTTTGCAGGATACAAATGTGTTTTCGAATGTGTTCAGGAAAATTTTCACATATCTATTAGTCAAAAATACATGGGACTGACTCATTAAATACAATAGATTTTAATTTAGTTCATTCTACGAATGAATACGTATTCTGTATCGAGTTCAGTAAATTTTTGAAATGCTGTTGAGTGTATAGTGTATTCTGTAGCGCACCACGACAAAACATGGACATGGATGACGCGGGTCTCGTGACCCATTCATTCGTGATGACACATTATGACACATTATGGCTCATTATGAAACTTCATGTCCGGTAATTGCGCACTATGACCCACCCATCAACTGCATATGCCATAAGGATAAGGCATTAAAAGAGATGCAGCTTACTCTTGCGTCACTGCTTGGGGTAAAGAAAATAACTCACCCCTTAAAATTTTATTTGTCATGACAGCCTTTAGCGCTAACACAAAAACGTGAATTTTACAAAAATATGACTGCTATCTTCATTTGTTGCTAACCTGGCAATTTTAGAGACGGATTTATTTTCTCTTGGTACATATTCTCTCAAGCAGGAAGTGGGATTTTCAGAGAAACAACTAATGCTCTATAAGGCTATAAGGCTATAGGTCTATAAGGCTAAAGGTCTATAGGGCTTGAGGAGTTTTTTTCAAAATTGCCGTCTGAGCTTTCATTTCAAGGCATTTGTCGTGTAGGTTTTGAAACTTCCATAACTCCTTCCCCCTTTCTTGGAATATTGCAGGGAATATTTTCAGGGGATATTTTTTGAGCTTTAACTTAGACAACCTACATTTATCATGGAACTCTTTTAAATAGATTTTTCAATAAACGATTCTTACTAAATGTTTCGATTTTTGCAAACTTTTAAGATATGACCCTTTTAAAACTCTAGTCCGAATAAAACCAAATTTTAAACGTGCGTATTCTATTAGTGTGCACCGCGTCTAAAAATTGAGTTCCTTTTTTGTTAGCGTTTGAGTGATTTTGATTGATTGTGAGTGATTATGAGTGATTGTGAGTGATTGTGAGTGATTGTGAGACGATTTTGTGGTTTTTTAATCATGAATACCCATTTGTCTATCATTTACGCTCTTTTCAGTGGTTTGGTTCACTTTTTAACTAACTCAATTATCGCTACTCATCTTACAACGCAACACAAGAACATCTACACAACATTTAAAACCCATCTCTTTCTTTGAGTGAACTGTTAACACCTATTTGAAACCATCTACCTATAGTTCGTTCAGGAATTACTGATCAGTATTACAGCTCTGCTAAGCCCAAGCAAACATTGTTAGTTATCCCGTCATCTATGGGCCTGGATCCACAAAGAAGAGTTTAAGCTAAGTCCCAGAGTTAAAGGTTAGCCCCAGAGTTAAAAGTTGAAAAGCCAATCACAGATGATGATTTCAGATATTTAAGGCTTGTTGCCATGGCGATAACATCCTACACCCCGAATTTATTTGAACCCTCCTTTGTGGACCTAGACCATGATGATTGGCAATGAAGGGGTTCCTTCGAAAACTGGCAACATAGGGTTGCGAAAGAGAGAGAAAGGGTGAAAATTTGAATCGTTTGTCAAAATACATTCATGTGTTAACAATGGAATTGCTCGAAGCCCCTAAGTGTTTTTGATCAGTGATTCCTGAACGAACTTTGTGTAACGGGACAAAATAACTGAACTTGTTTCGTGCTTGGAACTGTTCTCAGGACGAAGGGAATGTCTGGCGAGGTCTTCGTCAACGATCAGCCCCGAGATCGCGCCGACTTTTCCAGACAAGCGTGCTACATACAACAGGACGATAGGCTCCGTGCATTTCTTTCTGCTGACGAGGTTATGATGAGCACTTCTCATCTGAAACTCGGCTCGACCAAATCCAAACAACAAAAAGAGGAACAGGTAGATGTTCACTGTGACCTTCAAGTCAGCTCGTTGCGAGTAAAAGCGTTGTAAATGAAGTATTGTGTTTTTTTGTCTGTGTGTGTGTAGGATAATATAATTAGTATTGTAATCAATGTCATGGTTCATCAAGGAAATACATAACAATCGTAATCACATAAGCATTTAAGCTTGAAGAAGGAAAGAACAAGATTAATGTTTTTTTAAAAACGTATTAAATCTCATGGAAATTAATTGATTTGACTATATTTTATATTGATTAAATTTGTGATTTGCGGAAGAATTGAACACCTTGGGGTAACAAAACCCGGAGATCCCAGTAGGAAGGAATTAAATGTCTTTCAGTTAATAGTTTCAAATGAATATCCCGCTTTCCACATCCATTGTGCGGGAAAATAAATCACATATAAAATACCTTATTTGCAGTTTTCCTCTAAATGACTAATTACTCGCTCTGTTTTTTTCATGAAAAGAAAACACGATGCTAACAAAGATGTCTTGTTAAAGGTGACTGAAATCCTTGGTATGCTTGGACTGGAAGATTGCAGACACACAAGATGCTCTTCTTTGTCTGGAGGCCAGAAGAAAAGACTTTCCATAGCCCTCGAGCTTATAAGCAATCCGCCCGTATTGTTTCTCGATGAACCTACCACGTAAGTGAGCAAGCATCTTACAAAGAGACATATAGGCAGAGAAATGATAACGTTAATTGCAGGAATCTGTCTTCCTCAGATTATATTTTTTTCTCAGTTTTTTTTGTTGATTACGTTTTTGCTCCATTCGTCTATAGTTTTGTCAATTTTTGCGTTTTGCATTAATTTTCTTTTGAGAAAAGAGGGACACTTCTGGAATGCAGTTTTATAAAGAAAAAAAAATAACGCTTGGTCAGGTATTGGATGGTGACCACCATACACATGACCAGTTCTTTTCGGGAGAGAGGTTGGAGGAATTGAAGTTAGTACGACAGCTTCACTTACCTTGCTTATCAAGTTCTCGACAGCATTGGATTAGTGCAGGTATCTTGCTGTTCGAGTCGTAGGTACCGTCCTTCGGAAGGGCGCTAAGCCGGTGGTCCCTTTGGTGCTATTCGACAGGAGTAGGTTATCATTCTTTAGCGGACGTTATTAGCACATGTGACGTCAGTGTTGAATCAGTGTTCCGTACTTTTACTTCACATAATATTTACATGTACAGGGCCTTATTTCGAGGAGTTACGATATGTACTTAAATCGTTTCCCGAAATGCCAGTCGCTGAATGCAAGTGTGCGACCTCTGCAACCTCTGCAACCTCTACAACCTCACAACCTTTACAAACTCACAGCCACTGCAACCTCTGTAACATCTACTTGCTAATTTCAGTGGGCTGGACAGCTCTTCTTGTTCGCAATGCGTCTCCTTGCTGAAAATGCTGGCCCTGGAAGGAAGAACGATCATCTGCACAATCCATCAACCTTCCGCACTTCTCTTCGAAATGTTCGATCATTTATACGCATTATCTGATGGGCAGAGTATCTACCAAGGGCCGCCCAAAGGCCTGATACCCTATCTTGAAAAGTTCGGCCTAGAATGTCCCAGCTATCACAACCCGGCCGACTTTTGTGAGTATAATGCTGTCAAATCAGGGCTAACAACTCTGAGTTGATTTGAGCATAACTTAGTTAAGGATGTCACCTTAATACTAATATTTATTATTAATAACATATACTGATAAATAATAGTAGTAGTTATTCATCATTTGCATGATCATTGCGATGTGACTTACAGCAAATATATTCTTAGACAAGTTTTAATTCCATTTTTAATATCACTAAGAGCGCGGTAAAAAAGAAGCGATTCAGTCGTCGTTGATAATGCCAGTATTCAAGAGAATCAAATGATTTTTAAGAACCTTGGCTTAAATCCAATGACCTAAATTTTAGTTGAGATAACGCAACTTGTTGGAAACTGGCATTGCAATATGAACTTCACTAAGAAAACTTCACTAAGATTACACAATTAACAACATATCTTTTTATGTTACTTACAATACCATTTTGGACACCCTCAAACGTTTTTTCCGTAACCGGATATGCTGTTTCATAATTTCAAAGGGCTTCAAAAGGATCACAGAAAAAAAAAAACACACAAAAAAAGAGCTATGATCTCACAGAAAAAAACTAATTTGCATTCTTTGATGCACTGGGCAATCGATCAATGACGAATCTGAGGCCAGTGATCACAGAACCATAGTAATATTTCTTCGTTTATAGAATTGATCATTTGTTTATTTCAGTGATGGATGTCTGTGTGGGGGAATATGGAGCCGATACAGAACAACTCGCTCAAGAAGCAAGGGAACAATTTCCGCCGTCGATAGGAAACAGTACGGATATTCATGCTCATTAAGCGACTATTTTATTTTGGCAACGTAATAAATGAGTGTTAAAATTCATTTTCGCTAGAATAAAAAACATTATACTATAAAACTTAACACTTAACACGTCCATGTTACTTAAAATATAAACTTCCATTGCTCACATTCAGATATCGAAATGAGTCTCATTGAAAACGGCAAGAAAATCCCGGGGGATGTCCAAAAAACTTTAGCGCTAGACAATCCTATTTTGAAATACGAGTCACGTCGTCGAAAGCTACAGTCGCAAGGTCTACGCACACCCGCCTCATCTCTGATTGCTCAGTTTTGGCTCCTACTCTGCAGAAATGTGCTCTCGATGGCACGAGATTCGGTAAGTGTCCCGACTTTGGTAGCGAAATCAAATAAAACTTGGGACACTCATTAGAATTTAGATTATTACATCTCCTCTCCAGATTCAGTGTAATTAAAAAATGAGTATTCATTAAATTCAGTTAACTTTTTAAGACAATGCAAATATTAAGTTTGATGGAATTAAATTATTTGACGCCGAACAAAACACCATATCTTTATTTCTTTGCTACGCATATTAAAAGAAATAAACAAAGAAACAAAAGCAATAAATAATTCATTGCATGCGCTTGGTTCGAATGAATGGTTCTAACACATGATTTTTTTCCCCTAGAGTCGACTGATGCTCCGCCTCGGTGCCCATGTGATAATAGGAATTATTTTTGGTTACCTTTACCGCGGCGTCGGTAACAACGCAATTACTGTACTCGGCAACTGCGTGTTCATTTACGGCACAATACTCTTCCTAGTCTACACTGGAAAAATGGCAGTAACGCTGTCATGTAAGTTAATATCACTAGAGAAGATTTATTCATCATTGACAGTGACGTAAATCAAATGCGTTGTCAATGGATGCATTTTCTTTACCAAAATTATGGGGCTTTAGGAAAACTTTTGTGAAAATCATGAAATCTTAAAAGTGGTCGCAATTCCCAATTTATTCCATCAAAAACTCACTAAATTTTATAGCGAAAGAATTGGCGTAGATATGAGATTCTAGTCTCAGAATTGCAAATATAAAATTCGGAGATAGTTAATAATTTTATTTGTCGAGTATGGATTTTACGACGACTTAGTCCCAGTGCAGAGGCCTATTATATAGGTACTACTACTTCATAATTTGTACAAATTGGAAAATTATGAAAAAAATACTCACATTGGGTTGATAAGAATCCCGTTAGTTCAAATGGGCATAACTTTCGGCTGTCAAGAACGCCGTAAACAAGTAAAAACTGATGAAAATGTATGAGCATCTGCAAAGACAAAGACAAAGACAAAGGGTGTGCCCTGTTTTTCCCTAGTGCTTTACAAGTTAGAGGGAGTGAACCTAGTTGGGTGTAGGCATGAAACAGTTGTACCGATTTGTAGTAATTGTACCTTTCAATGTTGCTTTGCAGTTCCAATGGAATTCAAAATGCTTCGCCGTGAGCACTTCAACCGTTGGTATTCGCTGGGCCCGTATTTCCTCTCTCTAATACTAATTGAGATCCCAGTCCAGGTGAGAAGCAATTAATTAGATTCGGTCATGCCTTTAGTGTCATGTCTTTAGTGTCATGTCTCTATTGTCAATTTTTTTATCTCTCTTTAAAAACTTGACCACACATTATTGGTCTGTTCCTGTGATTAAAACGAACCAATTTCTGGTATTTTGAAACAAAGTAAAGTCTTGACGGTTAAGGATGCCATTGAAATCCCAAAATTCGTCAAAAAAGTAGACAACCTGAAAATCCTAGGAAAATGTAAAGTCCAGTTGGTTTTTTAATGTTAATGGGTAATGGTTAACGGTTAATGGTTTCACAGATGATGTGCGTGAGCTTGTACCTCGGCATTGCCTACCCGATGACAGGCCAGCCCCTAGAGCTGGCCCGCTTCCTGCCGATTTACGTCCTGTGCCTAATTGCCTCTCTTACCGCGCAGAGTTTCGGATTTCTCATCGGAATAACTACCCCTGTCAAGGTAACTACGCCGTTCCGTTCCACCCTCCGGACCTCGACACGTGTCGCTAAATTGCACATTGCGTTAAGCAACATTGCGCTGGGCCAGTTTTTGGATGGATGACCACCGTACACACGACCAATTGGAACGGTTGGAAGTTTGAAACTACTGAAGTACTGACAACGGCTACACTCACATTGCATAAAAATCCATCGTCAGTATGAATTAGCATTGGAAATTCTGTTTTGCATGGTTATCCTTCTGACGAGACATGACACGGTGATACCCATCGCTAATCGGTAGGTTTATGCTTCGCGGCGGCACCGAGTTACTCATTTTAGGCTAGGTTAGGTTCATCACAAACCTCATCATCACCATCAACAGAGCCATTGAACTTATTTTGAAAGCAGAGCATCATGAATCTTTACCAGTCAGCCTTGAATTAATTTCTTAGCCCCGAATTGCTGTACCGATGATGCTCATGTAGCAACCCCCAATCAGATTTAAGAAACTGCTTGTGTGTCAATTAGTATCTTGGCTTGGCCGTCTTAATATCCAATATATGAGGAAAAACACTTTGAAAATCACTTTACATATTTCAAATATGTGTGTTTACTCAAAGTGAACCAACTGGCCAGCTGACAAACTAAAACGAAACTCTCAGAGGCGCCAGTGCACTAACAAGATTACTTCCCAAAGAAGAAAACTTTCTGAAAGTTTGACGTATTTCGATAGCAAATTAACGCTCTTGTATATATTTTCCCTCGCAGATCGCCGTATTTATCGGTCCTGTGATAGCTGTCGTCTTCTCCATGTTCGGATTCAACATCTTCTACCGCGACATCCCAGCCGTGTTTCGATGGTTGTTCCACCTGAGTTACTTCAGAGCGGCATACCAGGGCGCGCTCTTCTCGGTATACGGCAACAGGTCCGCTCTGCCCTGCCCAGAAGGAGTATACTATTGTCACTTCAAGTCCAGTACAAAGTTCCTTCAAGATATGGATTGTGTTGACATTGATGTTACGCAAAACGCTTTGTTTATTGTCGGATGGGGTTTATGTCTCTACATACTTACCTTAATATCAGTTTGGTCTCGATTGAATAATCGATAGCATAACACAACAATATTATCAATTTACTTTAGGTTTAAATCGTTTTTAATTTAATCTTAAAGATCTCTTAAAATCAATTTACGTAATATTTGTTCAGAGTCCATCAGTGTTTAATAGAAATATTGTTCAAATGTATTGTGAAATATTTTTGTATGTGATTGAAAAAATGTTGGAAAAGGTAGGAAAAGGGGCTTGTAGTCTCTATTTATGTGGTATAATTATCCTGTAAATTTTTCAAAGACTGGCGAGGAAACAGGGATTTTTGATGAACCATGTACCATTGACAGAAACAGGATGTAGCGTGCTAAGAACGAACAGAATACCATTACTTCTGTTAGAATTGGCACAAAACATGCTATGCTATAACTTTGGATCGGTAATGGAATTACATTTGGAATACCTAAAAAGCACAACTAAGGATCCAAAAAAATAGACTTTTATTAGTAATAATGTTTAAAAAGTTGCTGTATTTTAAATAATGTTGGAACCGAATCGATAATCTGGGAGATGACTTCAATGCAAATTGCTAATACTGACATCTCAACCGCAAAACATCTAGTTATCTCCCACAATGTATCTCATAGTTATCTGTACAAGTACACAGATATAGTATATTTTGGATAAGACACCTCTCTCCTATATTTGGCGCGAAGTATTTTTTCTACTTAACTAATAGTTATAATTATAGTACATTTTATGCAATACGATAGCTGATATCATGTTTGCTACTCGAATCACATTGTTGTTGCCAAAGCATGCTACCAGGCATTATGCCAGGCATTATATCAGGCATTATACCAGGCATTATACCAGGTATTATACCAGGCATTAGGGTACCTTCTCTCTCTCTCTATGCTGTTATTAACAAATTTCACTGACTGATACATTATAAACAAATATAAAATACACATTAAAGTAAAAAAATTATTGTGAAAAAATTATGTTATTATATATGAAAAGTTATAATTAAAAATCTGTACCAAAATGAACTAAAACACTGTTTGTTCAATAAAAACGGAAGTGTAATAAAACAAGGAAGTCAAAAGTGAAAATCCTCAATAAGAGTTGTTCTATCGCTGTTCATTTTCAACTCAATGTGATCTTCAAATTAGATGTCAGCTTTCCACAAAGCAAATAACACATAACACCGACCGACCGACCGGCAATATGCGATGTGCAGTTCCTGTCATTGCTCTAGTCATCTGCTCTCCGTGGAGTAATGTATTTGAAGAACGAGAAACGAACACGAACTACTTATACCGCGAGCAATGGTGGCTGATT
>LVVV01431740.1:0-10454 GCA_001676325.1 Amphinemura sulcicollis
ACAATCGAGGGAAA
Organism: Amphinemura sulcicollis; assembly: GCA_001676325.1. Lineage (NCBI taxonomy): Eukaryota > Metazoa > Arthropoda > Insecta > Plecoptera > Nemouridae > Amphinemura > Amphinemura sulcicollis. The sequence continues at coordinate 15 of LVVV01431740.1, forward strand.
TTTTCAACTAAAATATAGCATTGCTGGTATCTTGGCTAAACGGTTTACGACAATTTCAGCTTTGTAAGATTAGATAAGAGAATGATTTTAATCTATGATCACCAAAGAAAGGTACTGGAAACGTTTCAAATATGGACTTGACATAAATCCATTGAGAAATAAAATTATTATGGCCCGTGTATCGGCCATCTTAATAGTTTCAGTGAATCATAATGAAAAATATATTTCAAATAGACTTCTTTAATATTCGAATATAAAATTTACCGAACCAATTCTCATATCATCGCTAGTATTACACTAATGTCACCGGAGCCAAATTGGTATCAATTTAATAAGGCAGATAAAATCGCTATCAAAAACCCCCTTTCACAAACTCATAAGACAGAGTATTTCATTAAACTTTTGTTATTTACGTCAAAGTAGAAAACATAAACCGAGTTACAACTCCAAATGTCTCCTCTCCTTCTTTGAAGGAAGGACAGATTAATTTATGCTATGCATTTCAGTTGTTATCTCCTCGGTTTGCGACGTCTTGTCCTGATTTTTCCTACCCACACTGAGCCCTTATTACTTTGAATTTGGGGGGGGGGGGTGGCACGCAATCCAGGCCACTATGCAACCTGTCAACCGTAACATCTCCAAAACCATCAGTCCACAATTAGACCCACCAAGCCAAACACACATCAAAACGAATAGTTATTAATTTTATTATTATTCTATATATAATAAATAATCCAATTTAGATCGTAATCGGAGTTAATATATTTAAGGGTTACCATTGTATGAATTACTTTTATAGCTTTAGGCTTGTTTTATTTCGTCCCGATATCCTTTGATAGAGGTTTATGATATGAAAGTAATTTATTTAAGATGATACAAACGTTGTCCAATTTCTTGAAACAGTAATGTTAATAGATCCACCCCCTCCCCTCGATAAACCAGCTGCATTCCCCGAACGCTAAATAGTCAATGAATGCTATCAACTATCATAGTATAAAACTGGCTATAACTTTAAATTAAAAGGAATAACTGGACATCTTGAAGATGGCGACTCAAGTTCAGTGGTGCACTTAGCTTCCTTACCAAAGTAGCGCCGTCGGCAGCCTTTACACTAAAGGTGCATATTAGTAAGTTTTGAAAGCACACCTTCGCATCCGGAAGGTGCATATGTTGTTGCGATTTTATTGATTTTGGTTTAACATTTTGAACGAAGTTTTTAAATTTTGCGCCCTTCAAGGGAGCAAAGTATGTGCTTTCAAAACTTACTAACATGCAACTTCGGTGAGAAGGCACCTGAGAGCGCTAGTTTGCACCATGAATATTTGCACGGAACAACTTGAAATTCAATGATTGAAAAGTGAATGAAAATAGTTGCTTCCCCCAGTAGCACCCCCATCGGCACGCCACAGAGCGGAAGGACACCCGTCTCATCCTGAATCTTAAAATATGACACTCAATGTTGTGAAATTCAAAAGGTGTCAGTGATTATAACTATACCTGCTGTAGCGTAGTGCAAACACATTGGTAGTTTGGTCTTTTCATTATGTGACAGGAAATAAACGCACATCGTCTGCTACATTGTCTCCTTTCAAACAAACGCACCTAATTATTATCCCATCCAAGCTAGGACCGTACAAGGCAACCCCCGGATCAATTTACCAATCTAAACGAGTCCAATTCTTGACATAAATACTCCCAATTCCAGTCGCAAAGATGACGTCACTGTAGTGACATTTGGGGGCTGCCTTGCTCTTGTATCTGACATATAGATCAGGGGTTGTTCGGTCCATGGGGTGTCTGTCCAAGGAATGGAGGGGCTGGTGGCTATTGATGTAATTGCTTCGGTCGCATTTGTCACGGGCAAGCCAAACAATATATTAGTTGTCTGGTTAAACGAGCTGGTTGCTCGGACCACTCGAGTCCAAGTCAAGTTTGTAACTGGCTTCTGTGTTGGTGCGGGGAGAATGTTGACTGGTGTTGAATAATATTGTGACAAACTAGGGAAGAAAGGAAATGAGCAATATAGATTGCAAATAGTTTGAGTACTATTTTTATTGGTCTGTTACGCACTATAGAGTATTGATTAGAGTTGCGTTAGGAATCAGAGAGTATCTAACAGTGCCACGGTACCTAAAAATAAAATACATTGAAATTATAACTAACCCCCGAGCTCGTTGTAAAATATATTTGCAACTACATTTGTCGTTGAAGATCCAAAAGATTGCGAAGATTCTTTGAAGTTGTAAGATTTTGGGCAAAGCGCTCAACATTTTTCCAGACTAACAAAATATTTTTTTATGGTAGTTCATAGTTGTTTCAAGGTGGATTTACACTGTATAGGTATCAGGGTGCAATGTACTTGCTATCTATTTGCCCAGCAATTGACGCAATAGCAGAATTCAACAATATCATTATCTAAAATTATCTAAATGCATCTAGAACTTTCCTTGCAATCAGAATTATTTTGTCTGCTCTTTATCAGTTAAAGCTATTCAAATGAGCTGTTAGTGTAAGAGCAAGAAATTACATTCGATTGGACTGAGATCAGCTGTGCGTAGCGTTTTACCATGAAGTTTGATTCACCCAAGATTCGTACTTTGACTGGCAAAGGACCACGGGCAGAGATGCTCAGGGTCTGTTTACAAGCAGAGCAGACTTAGAAATAAATTAATAACTACTCCAAAAATTAGCTAATATATAGTGTATATATTAGCTACAATCAGCACACAATATACACTTGGTGTGTATTGTAATTTTTAGTTTTTATAACGGAATAGAACTATCAGATAGTGCACGATAGAAAAATAATTAAAATAGAAACAGGACTTTCCACTGTTAGCTTGTGAGTGGATAGAAATAGAATAAGTAGTTTCAGATACAATGATTTGAAATGAAATTCAACCATTGAATCAATCTCCTTGGTGTATACAAACTGCAAACTGATTCTAACCTAAATTCCTGGCAAACCATAGCAAGTGAGTGGCTAGCGATGCAGGGTAAGTAAGATTGTTGCTCGCTACCCGGCATTACCCACTAGATTTACCCCATTGTGCAGTCTCTGGTAATTCCGTGCGACTAACGGCAGGGAGCATGCCTTTCCGACGCCGACAATGTTGCAAGTGACAATTCTATCTCGACGCTTGGACGCGTTTCCATTATCGCGCTTGGTTACGCTAAGTCGACGCTTTCGGGCTGCGAGCGTCGAGCCGTGGACGCCTCGAGCGTCGCGGTGGAGGCGCCGGGTTTCACTCCAATCCAGTCCGCTGGGTATTTATGATTGGAGAGGCGCCTGATTGAAACTTTATATTTTCTGTTCGTTGTTTATTCGTCTGTTGAGATTGCTGAGGTAAGGGAAATTATCTGTGGTTCTAGTTCTAATTTGACATCATAGCAGCCAAATTGTCGAATCCGAATATGTTTGATCAATTTCATGGGTCATTCGGTGTTTGCTTTAATCATAATTCAGTCTCTTCTATAGTTTTAAAAAGTCGTTATAGCCTACCTTTTTCTCCATGGTGTTTAGAGTACTTACTGGCTGCTACTCTATAGTTCGAATTTATCCTAACCTCTTTTCTGATTCGTGTCGACCTTTAGGAAAGCATTCGTATCATGTGCGAACATCGATGTTGGAAGTGCGAACGACGTTGGCGTTTCTAGCTTTAACTTCGGTTACCGATGAGATGTTTGAATGTATTTATTTAACATGGATGTCTCGATATCGAAGTCATCAAAATTACCTGGTTGACCATCAAAGCCCAGTCCTTTCTTTTTTCTCGGCCCTTTAGGTAGATAATCTTTATCTCAGCAAATTGGGGTCTTGGCACTCTATGACTTGCGATTTTGTGTCTGTTTGATAGCATGACTACTACTAAAAACATCTCAGCAATTTTTTATTTTAAATTTCCGAGAAAGCAAGATAATGGTGCGTTTGGAATCCGTACTTTTTTAGCTTGACGACTCAAAGACAAATTCAGCAATTCTAACGGTAACTAAACCACTAAAAAGAGGTACTTACATAACTTTGTTTGCAATACCTAACTGCACTTAATGAATTCGCTGTTGGCAAACGAACCAAAGGAGTACCTACCATTTCCTATGTAGATAGACTATTGCATGCAGTGAACGTTGCATCAAGGATAACGCTTTTGACAAAGGAAATCGACAGAAACAAATGCACAGGCACTTCAAATATGGCGCAATATTATGTTTATTTCACAGTGACAGCCTAAGGTTTGGTTTTTTTATTGCTAAAAATTGTTTTTTAAAAATTATCAATTGCAACGAAAATTCGGCGACAAATGAAAACACATTGTCACATTGAGTGTACCTTCCAAGAGGCCATAGAGGCCGAGATTTTCCATATTTTCATTCGTCGCCGAATTTCCACAGCAACCAATCACGTGACGACAGCGACAGACACATCACTATAAATTGTACCAACAGACAACATTCATAATTTTTAGGCGTTTCTGGCGAAATATTTTTACTGTATATTACAAATTCGAATATAGTTTTGTATAATTGTTTTGTATTATGCTACATGTTGGATTCCACGGTGCGAGTGTGATTGTATACGGTGTGTTTTGCATTTGTCTTTACAATATTTAAATGGTAATCAATTATACAAAAGAATGTATATATATATTACTTTTTATACAATATGACAGGAAAGAAGCTAAAATCTTTCTATTGCAATTATTACTTCGAATTAATTTCTCTCTATTTTAGTTGCTATCATCCCAACTTTCCCATGGAGAACCTCAATCCGTCCTTAATGAATTGGCTACGTCTTTAAATGTTCCAGCAATTCAGTGGCGTGCAGTACATCGAAGCAAGGGACGCACTGCTTCCTAAGCAAACTAGCGCTGTAGGGCGCCTTTGCACCGAAGCTGCATATTAGAAAGTTTTCAAAGAGCACAATTTGCACCCGGAGAGTGCACATGTTGTAGCTGTTTTGTTGATTTTGGAAACGTTTCGAACAAAGTTCTCATATCTTTAAAATGTAATTAAATATGCCCCTTCGGGAATGTGTGTGCTTTCAAAACTTACTAGCAAAACCTTCGGTGCAAAGGCGGCGCAAGTTGACGGCGCTAGTTTGTAGATTGGTGGTTTGAAATGCCATGACTACATGCGCCCTTCGGGCGCAAAGTGTGCGGTTTGAAAACTGATAATGTTGCTTCCCCTTGTGCAAACCCACCACACGCCACTGTATACCTTGGTGTATAAATTTATATGATAGAAATTTGCCAAAAATCCGTCCAATCTCCTCGAGCTGGCCTTGACTTCTCTGATAGGATCTTCGCTCGGTGGCACATATAGCCGATATACGAGAAGTGGTAAACAGTGCACCTCTGTGTTTTTTTACTAACTCTCTGTAGTACCAATTCTGATTCAGTTTCCCTAATATCTCCACCATATTCGGTTTCGTATTTTTATTTTACCTACCCTATTCGTATTTATCCATGCGACTCTTTGGTATATAAATTAATAAAACAATAATCATTTAATCCGAGTTATCTTTACAGGAGATTCTAGAGATTCTTACATCGTAATCTTTATACATAGTTTATTAATAGTAATATTCATATTTACACTCTTACTATCGTCGTACTTGAAAGTGTTTACCTACAATATAGGTATCTATCTCGTCAGTGGTTTCAAATTTAATTTTGCAAATCAATTCCTACCACAGATTTACCAATTGAGTCAGCATTATTTCAATCTGTAGAGATGATATCAATTAGATGATCTCATAATGCTGGATTAACTATAGTGAATACTGGTTGTCTTCATTATTAAAAAAAAAACCAAAACGGCTACCTATAACCTGAGTGGAGTGAATATTGTAAAGCGAGGCTCGAATTCAAGATGGCTTCGCTCGAACAGCTGAGCGCTCGACTCCAACGGCGACAATCGTAAACGCCCGCGACAAGCCTCGAGAGTCTTGAAAACCATTGCATGACGTCGCACTGAGGGGTGTTTAATATCCTATTAACAACGAGGTCCTCACCCCCAATACATCTCACTTGGCCTCTTCAAAGCTCGGACTCGACACGTCACATTGTTTCACCTCCAACCCGTTCACCATCTTCTCTATACTCTTCAGCTCGTTCGCCGTCGAGTTCTGGGTGGTCGGCTTCGGTCTGATCACTGGCGGAGGCGGTGATATGGACGCCGCCCTCGGCGGAGCAGGAGGAGGCGACGGTAAAGTCTTCACCTTGGGACTTGTCGACACTGATCGCGGGTGATTGTTATGTAAGCCGCCAGGAGTGACGGTTTCAAAGGCAGATCCTATTGGCGAGGCACCTAAAGAGTTCGGTAGCGTGTACGGCTGAAACCTGTGGTTTTTGAAATGCTGTTGTAACGCTCCCGGATTTGCAGATATATGATGGGGATGGTGTAGTCCAGAGTAGGCATGTCCGAACAGGGCAGGGTGTTGAGCGGCTAAAGCCAACTGGGCGTTGAACAGTAGTCCAGGGTTCATCCCGTGGCCGTGACCTAGGAGATTTAGTCCAGGATGACCGTGTAGAAGAGGGTGGCCACCGCCGGCACCTGGGTAAAGTCCGTGTGGATAAAGGTAAGGTAGTAAGTGCGGCGGCGGATGAATCGGCGGGCCGACCGAAATGTTGGGCGACGGGTAGTCTTGTTGGTTGGAAGGCCCAGGAACGAGAGGTGTGTCTTTCGACGGCGGCGATGTGGTCGGCCGGAAGGCGGTTGACGTGCTCCCGGCGCCCGATTCGGAGCAACTGGAGTCGGACGCGTGCTCACTGTCGTCTTGCGCCTGGAGACGACGACGCATCGCTTCCTCGGCGGCGAGGGCGTCGTTGTTGGGAACCGCTGAAGACAAAGAGAACCAGGCTGGTTATAGGACGGGTTTGTCAGAACCCGTCCCTGGTTTTACAATACAATGCTCTTTGTGTATATATTATTGGCTTTTTATCAAATTCGAGAACTACAACGAACCCATCGCTTGGTTCGTCTTTCCTCCACAAAGCCACTTATAATCGTATTGGAGACTTATGCTTTTTTATGATGCTGTTCTCTGGATATTTTAGTCATTTAAAAAGTTTGTGGACCTTTTTGAACACTTTTTCTCCTTTCAAAGTCACGTGTTGCAATTAGTGCCCAGTAAAGTATAGGATTGCGATCATTGTAACTATTGGAAAGTAATTTAGCTATGAATGCTCCAAGTATGTAGTCCATAAGGAAATTTGTAATGAATGTAAGAGGCCCGACGCATTCAGGGCGAGGGTTGCATGTAGTGTTGCTTACAGTGCGGCCGATGTAGGTGGTGAGGCAGATGTGGATGCAGGGGGGTATCGCTGGTGCCGACCACGTCGAGGAGTTTGTCGTCGTCGTTGTCGCGATGGTGGTTGCTGGAGTCGGGGATCGGTGGCGGCCTCTTGCCCGAAGTGTGGTGTTCAGCAAGCCTCTGTTCGTCCTGATGCCTCTGTGCCGCCAATAACGCCTGCCTTCTGAGCAAAGAATACATGTTATGTAGACCAGCTACTAGTCAAAGCATGTTAACTACATGTTAAACAGGTCTAGAAATGGGGGTTGTTAAAGTATTGGTCGCTATATGGTAATGGGCAAGTAAATTTACGAATAACCAATTTTCAAAACAAATTTCAAATGCGCCCTGGGCTTTCAATTATTAGGCATATCTACTGAAATTCCTTTTATTTTCGTTAGAATAACTCCCACATATTATACAGATACTGCATACTGCAGAGTGCAGGGTTAAATACTAAATCAGACATACATTTTACTCAGATTTAATATAGGTTAATATGCACATATTATGATAGTTTAACGGTTTATCCTAAGTTCTCTAAGGTTAGTAACAAGATCCAAGCGACCTGACAATCTTCGCAGAACGGGTGGAAGACATATTATACGAGCGGTAAGACTTTGCATCGTTGATCAATAAAAATAGCGAATATTTCCCTACAGAACCAACAGATCTCGCATCTGACAAAGTTTGCTGGGCGATCTATGATAGCTGGCCCTACGCTAGTCTGTAATCTGCGAGGCTTATCACACACGCGGCCTGCTGGCTTGTCTCGTCGCAACCCGGAAAAGTGTGTGCAATTGTTTCCCGGCAGAACGCTGTCGAAGAGTGTTGCGAGTGGGGATATGGAGGAGGAAAGAGAGAGCCTTACACTCGAAGAGAGTGGCCATGTTGATAATCACACGAAGATTTACATCTCAACCCTCTGCATGAGTCAAACGCCCGTCACCATTTTCACCAGCAAACACTGTGATTACAACCAACTGATTCCAATTTATGTGTTTTGTTCTTGAGTCTCTGTTGAAGTGAAAATTTGATTTTGTTCCGAAAGCTCGTAAAGGGCAGAACATTTTATTATAATTATGTGTGCAATCACCGTCTCAAAATTGCATTTAAAAACAGGTGGATGGATTGCATCAGGTTGATTTCGAAACAAAACTTCTATCTCAAATTGTAAATGCGTCGCTGTGTACGTTGATATCCCAGTTTCCTTATAGCAATGTCATGGAAAGATGGCGAGCTCGACTAGATCTCGGCCTCTCTTCACACTACACGGCTCTCTGCAAGCACATGGGGTTTGAAGGGGGTCCGTGTATCCGTGTACAGCAGCCTACCCCGTCACACACACACACACTCACACCCTGACACACACGCGGGGCCTTGCGTGGAGGACCCTCTCATTGTCCGTACGACACGAAGCTGGAGACGGGAGACAATGTGTCGGAGGGCGACAGCGGACAGCGGGGCACATGTGTAGGGGTAAGAGACGTGGCAGACGACGCGAGTATAAGAGATTGGAAAGGAGGTATGCTAAGAATGAGACCTGCCTACACTTCGCTCGGTAAAAAGTAATATCGCGTTATGTGATGATGTGTAGATGTCAGATATTTGTTGTTGGAAATGTGTGACGACTTGGGGGTGGTAATAAAAACGCTGTCGAGTTTTTTTAGGTAGGCTGAACCGTGAGGTGCCATCCCCCATCTAATATAACTAGTACACTTGGGTTTTTTTTCATGAAAATATTATAAAATGACGAAGGGAGATTTCAATTTGCAATGAAACTGTGTGTCATATTGGTTGAGTCTTGCTGGGGTGTGTACTTCCATAAGGTGGGACGGAGAGAGGAGATACGGGAGTGCGGACGAGAGAGTGGCATAGCGTCGAGCGAGAATAAGTGGAAGAGGGATGACGTACAGAGAGGGCTAATTTGGAGTTCGTTTTTCAAGTCGCTCCTTCACTGACGAGACTCAAGTGCTCGACTCAGCAACTAGAATGCGCTAGCGTGGCCGACTTTGCAGGCGAAGCGGGAAAAACACTGGCGCCTTGTGGATTCACGATTTGTTCGCCTTGACGGATGAGCGTTTTGAATCACAGTCGAGTTTTTGGTGGGAGGTGAGTCTAACCAGAAGAGGGCTAAAAATACCTGCTAAGGCGTGCTTATTTTAATTATTAGAGAATCAATAGAATTAATGTTGGAATTGGTTAGAGATTGCAATGGATTTAAATGAACAGTTGCCGCATATAGACGGAGTAAATCTTATCCATGAGCTTGCTTTTCATTTTCTAGTAATTCGCATCAAACCAGAAGCAATAAAAACGAATTTGCAGTTCACACGAAAAATATTGGTGCATTTTTGTTCAAGTATTGAAATTGACATGAACACAGAATAATTAGATATAAAAAGTGCATTCGAGAATGTTGGAATACAATTGGTAGTGCGTGTGCTTCGTGTATTCAAATAGACGGCATTAATATACAAATTTATATCCAATTTATATCCAATCATAAAATTCTTGTGTGCCCGTTAAAGGTAATCATAGTGTGGTGTTAAAAGTAAAAGAGAGTACTAACATTAACGCTATAGAGCAGATCGCAGTGTAAATTAGGCGCTGTTGAAAGGGTATCAAAGTCAATATGCAAGGGGAGGATTTCGATGAATAAGAGCCGACAGGGGTGAGGGTTGGGGTGGGGGAGGGTGGGTGGGTGGCTACTGTTGAGCAGGAGCAGGGCATCGCTGTCATGAAATCGCTCTGGCAAATTAACTGCTGCTGTTGGATTAGAATTCGAATCTAATCTTGTAGCCGGGAGATTGGGATACGTTCCGATGTTTAAGTTAATGCAGGGTTAACCCTAACTAAATGTTAAATCGTATAGCGTTTAGGGAACGCTGGTGGGTTGGGGTTGGGCTTGTAGTGGTTGGAATTTGAGCCAAGCCAGCTGCGAAGGCGGTCGAATTTTGCTTACAAGTTGATATTTGAAAAAAAAACATCAATTGGATTGATTTCTTCGCTGGTTGGCATTTTATATCACTATTATATCTATTTCCTCAAATTGTTTTATATGCCTACCTACTTATACAGCAGTCTTATAGTTTCAGAGCAAATTTCTTAGTGTCTCCTTGAGTAATTAACAGTCGGTTAGCCAAAAA
>LVVV01431741.1:0-10456 GCA_001676325.1 Amphinemura sulcicollis
TCACCGCCTTGTGCATGGCACATAAATTAAGATTTTTTAAATGTCAAACTTGGCTACCTTAGCTTATAACGCTATATACATATTATATAATAATATGTATATAGATATGTGTGGATATATATGTGGCTATATATTTATATATATAGCTTATATAGCTTAGCTGCGAACAGATTGTGACCAAATAATTTCAGAGTAGGCATCTTTTTTAACACAGGGAGACAGGGAAGTGAACCCTCCTTCCGGTGGGCCGAGACAAAAGACGATCTAGGCTTCTTGGTTACAATTAATTTGCGTGGCTTGATGGTCACTGGGATAATTAGTGTCTACCACATATTTTTTCTTCATACCAATTTCACCGAAGATGTGGATATTTCCGAAAAAGCGTGTCTCGACTTAAGCAACACTGCCTATGGGCAGTCGGGTCATGGGTGGGTGGGTGGGTGGGCACCCCCTCCCTCCTGGGAACTCACATGAATGTGGTTGTGGCAAGGTTGTGGCATGTGCGAACAATCCTCGGTTGTTGCACCGTGGTGCTATTTGGTAGGAATAGGCGGCAAATTTTCGTTTGAATTCGATGGAACTCGCTTGCTTTGCACTGGAGAGTACCAGTGCTGCCACCTGTGTCGTCGTGCGTTTGACACTTGGTTCGATCATGGTGCATTGCGTTTTTTGACGTTTCATATCATCGGCGTGAATGATAAAGGCCCCTAGCACCGGCACCTGCGTCGACGGAGTGTGTAATTTAAGGTGCGTTGTTAAATATATTGAACTTGATTAAATAGAACGTTATCTATACCGTATGAGAGTTCTTGCTAAAAAAAAATCGTTGCAAAAGCGTTGTACATAGCGTGATTGCATTTGTAAGAAACAGCCTTCGGGATTACTGTCTTTATACAGCACGTAACCTTCAGATGCTTCTTGCAGATTTATTACTGAATAATCAAAATGTAATCATTCTATTGCTTGAGAGTGTTTTGTGCTACAACTTGACGCAGTCACAAACTATTTTTCAGCAGCGCACTTCTTGAGCTAAGACAACTTCTTTTCTTTTAGATCTCGTGGAATTGCAATGTTCGAATGGACATACAGAGGCGTAAATTCCTCTATTCCTGGAAACCGAGGACTTGAATGTGTCACATTCCTTTCCCCAACAGCAAAATTAATTGAATCTGTGATAATATTAGCCTGTGGTGCAGTGCTAGTGCTATGGGGCTTCAACAATATTTCCACGCCTCACGCCGAGTCAAGTTTTAAAAACGAGCGCCGAGGGAAGAATTTTCTTCTTGTACTAACAACGCTAGTCTGGGGCATTGAAATTGGTTTTAAGTTAGCTTCAGAATCTGTGATATACTTGTTAAACCCATGTCATATTACAACAGCAATGCAGGTAAGTTATAAATGAAAGTATGAAAATCAAACCTCCAAAAGTATACTAGATAGGTACATACCACTTACTTGTTTTGTTATGGCATATTGCAGATTTATCTTCTGGCCGCTCCGCCGAGCAGGACACTGACTGCAATGTTTAGAATTCATCTAAACTTCTTAAATGGTGCCATTTTGGCAATTCTCTTTCCTGTCACCGAAACACGAGTTGTAAGTCCATTCATGTTACTGCCATTCATGTCGTTAGTTACTTTCCCAAGAAGCTAATGACTAACAGCAACATTGAATTTGCAGCTTCCATTCGAAACAACTACTTATTGGATTCAACACATAATGATGCTTGTTGTGCCTTACTACTTACTGCAGCTCGGTGGTAAGTAGCTTTACATGGTTAGGGCGACAGTTTTAGCTCACTAACAATTTTTTAATGTAGACATATACTAATAATCCTTGTGTGTTCCTTTAGGTGCCTACAATTTGGAAAAATTTACAGACATGAGCTGGTGGGCCATGTCCTATGGTTCAAACATCTTCTACCATTACATCATACTTCAAAGCATTGCAATCGTAAGTCATTTGTGCTGGACGTAGAAATAATTCGTTTTAATAGGAATTCGAATAAATACCTGAACCTCATAATACCCAATGCACTTGCTTTGTAAGGTACCTGAACAACGAATCTGTTATAAACATTTTTTTTATTGCACCCATCAGTTTCAATAACAAACCAAATGTTGTGTCCTGTAGTAGAATGACAGTGCATTTTTCTGTTGCCAGCCAACTCAAGTCAACCTGAACCAAATGCTGTGCCCTGCAACGCGTGATCCTTTTTACGGTCCATATTATCGCTGCCTGGGAGTGTCCCACCAAGCGCTCCTTTCTCCGTTGACCAACAAGTTCTACAACATCGTGAATCACTTTTCGCCAGCCAGGGCGGACATGAGAAAAGTGATAGTAGACGGTTTGAAAGGAGGTGGCGAACCATCGTACAGCGAGTCATCAGTAACAGTAGGCAATGGACACAGGCACAGGGAATAGAGATAGAATAACAGCCTTGGAATATTTATTTATTTCAAGCCAGCTAGACCCCTTTTCTTGACACTTGGTACAGCATAGCGTGACACCCAAAATGTATTTTTATTGCTAGTTTTTTCACTCTATTTGTTGTGACCAGTCACTAAAGGCAATTTTAAATTGTCAAATTATGGTTCATCTGCCAACAAATAGCTTGCAATAGTTTTTACATGACCCCTAAGGACACGGATTGAACACGCGTTTTGACTTAACGTGCACAGTAACGTTGAAGTAACTTATAAGCCCGGTAAGATTGGATTACAATTTTACTCCACTTGACATTTGTCTCTCGCATTCCACTCTAATGATTCCACGTGTTGCATGATCACTTGCTTGATCTCACGGAACAAGAGCAACTATAAAATTATGATCTAGTCAAAAAGTTCATAACAATCTGATCTCTCTTGATCTTTTAGGAATGAAAGTGTATACTATGCCAGTGCAGCGTGATTAAGATTTACGAATTATATTATCACATTGCAGCAAACCAATGATAGCATTAGGAATTAAAGTCAATAAAGGCAAGGTAAAAATGTTTTCGAACAGTGTGATAGATGGTAACTTGATTGTGATACGGTTAGAATGAAGTTGCTCACTACGTGACTATAATTCTTCTGATGGTGTTTGAGGTTTGGAAAGATAATATTATGTAACGCGGCAGGCACCGCTTCATGATCTGCGCTCTAGGCAATGTGCAATTAATCACTTAGCTGCTAGCAAGCTAGTTGAATACCAAATAAAAATGTTGAATTAAAATTATTCACTTGCCTACTGAAAAGGTTATAGAAGATGCATCAGTAATTTGATATATGCTAGCTAGAATAGTTTACGTACCTGATAATGGCATCGGTAATTCATAGAAAATTTAACTTGGTATATAAAATTGTTACTACGAGAAGCAGCAGTGATTCTGTTGAGCTAAAAGAAATGTTTTCTTTTTGTGATAGGACTGATAGGTTGCATCAGACCTATATCTTTATCTTATTATTTTATAAGCAGGTACTATACCTCACCAACATCTTATCTACAATTTTGTTCCTCGCTCATGGCTACTAGTAAGGGTTCCTATTGATTTTAAAGAGTATGTACTCATTCACACATCTTGATTTATGTTTTATAAAGATGCGAAAGTTTTTATTTGTGATCTGAATTTAATGTGTGTCAGCATTGTATTTATGGGTTCAGCAGATTTATTCTGAATACCACTAATAAAACCATTTAAATCATTTGTGCTATATTTTACTAAGTGAAGAAGTTACCATGTGATTTTAAATAAATTATTCCTATAATCCACCTGATAATCTCGGACTGTAGCTGGAGAGGCGGGGACCAAATTCATAGCAGTGCAAAACGCAATATTAAACATACAGGATGCATATTTGAATGTTTATTCATGATCTCACAAAATTCAATGCAAGATAAATCGAACCATCATTGCTCCTGAGGTATTCATTTAAATCTCATGGCTAGCGAGAAAATAGAGTCCACAATTCATAATATATGAATTAGAGAAAGGGGTAGGGGGAGGGTTGCACTAGTTTAGAACTTTAAACAGTACTTCATAACAAAACAATTTAAAATTGAATAATACCATGAAAACAACAGTCAGTAATTGTGGATTGGCAGGACAGAGTGCCAACATAGTACCCATTTGTTGTGTAGAGGTACAGTTACTATTTTCTATCTATTGCATGTGGGAAAATGAAAGTGTTTGTAGCAAGCAAAATATTAAGATAGCACAAAAAAGCGCTATTTTAAATAATTTCTTACTATCCAAATACCTCTGGAAAGGTTGGCAGATTTGCACACTGGCCCGATTACAAAATGTGTTCGGACGGCAAAAGCCATTGCAGGTAAGGAAAGACAGCACAAGCGCAGGGAATTGGGATTAACGCATATCATAAAAAATCAAGAGTAAGCGTGTCACCCTTACAAGCTAGCCTTGATTTCCTCTTATCTCATATAACTTTACTTATGTTATGTACAGATTAACATTCATATTTTATGAAGCATTGTATGAATATTAAATACTGAAGTTCAGCATCCTATCCTACTATTTACAGGTCTGTGTACATTTGACTTATGCTATTCAAATTGAAATCAAGACCAATAACTTGTTTTTACAAAGACATGGAAAATAATAATGCGTGGAAATGATAGGAAACGTATATCCGTTGCCGACAGTATTTTTTGGTATCCTGTTTTAGCGTTGGAATCGATGACTGGAATCATTCCCACACATATTCCCTTGCGGTAACAACATGACTACATAGATTAAGTATTGATTATTCTATTATTGATCGTTGATCATGTAAAAATTGTTTCGAGTATATAAATATTACAACAAATTTCTGCTATCACTTTGTATTAATGTATGCTGTAAAATGGCGTGGTTTTGTCTCTAATATTTAACCGTTGCATTTTGTACCAACTTGGACTGGCAGTTAAAGTTCATATTTAATATTTAATTTTTTAAATTTCAGAGGAAGAAAAGTATTATTACCTTGTCATAGATAGGTAGATAAGTTGGAATTCTACAGAGAACCTGATATTTTCTTACTAAATTAATGCATCTTTCCTTTCTTGGGTGTATTTTTCAAAAAAGTAAACTAAACAAGAATTGAAAGTGACTTGTTTTCTTTGAGAATACCCTTGTAAGAAATTAATAAGAAATTAATATCATATAATTGAGTCACAATATTGTTTCAAAGACTAGTTAAAAATCACATTTCAACCAATGTAGTGTTGATGAAAATAAAACTAGCAGCAGACAGACTGTATTGCTCTAAAAGTAGATGACAAATCTACCAAGATTTTTCATACGCTTGGGGTGGCCCGATGAAGACTGCTATCAACTGATAAAAAAACACTCAGCAACTCGATGTTGATGTGATCCAAATCCTCTGCAAGCACTTTTGTAATAGGTAACCTACATGTTAGATTTAATACAAAATCATGTGGCAATATTGACAAATTTTCTTCCTTTCACACGGTAGGTATCTTCTCTGGTTTAAAAAAACAAAACAATAGTTATTTCGTTGAGAGTTGCATTCTTGCGATTGAAAATGATGGAAGGCTTGCATATTGAGACGCGTGGTCACCCGACATCACAAATGCTGAGTTCACGAGGTGTCATGACACGCAGTAACGAAAAGTACTTGCGTCTGTCTGAACAATTGTTTCTACAGAAGAGCTGTGTTACCCATCTAGAGGTGGACCAAGGTAAACCATTGACACTTCCGTATTTCCGTAGACTGCAGATACTGTTGGATACAGTCTCTTATCTGGCAACCCTACAAAGCAAAGTGTAATTAATTCATGTTGTAGCAGACATCTCGTTGTAATTTGGGTAATTTGTGAAAGTCACCAAGTTTGTGTAATCGTATGTGTACAAAAGGAGTCTGAATGTTAAAAAGTTTCGCATTGATTCTAACTCAACAGCTGTGCAATTCAAGAAAGTTAATACGTTCTTTCCTTTGCCTGCACTGCTTTTGCCTGTTGTGTTTTGTAGACAGAACTTATAAAAGACTAGGCAAAAATTGTGTGTAAGAAAATATTTTTAAAAATCTCGAGTCTAACAACGTATGATATGATCTTTAATTCGATTTTAGCGCAAGGGTAGATTTGTCAAGCTGAATTTGGCACAATGGACAAGAAGGGCATCGAAAAATTCAATTTTAAGTTAGCAATGCTCAAAAAAACACTGTCACTTTTTTTGATTAGATTTAGAATTTAATTTTTCCATCACTACATTTATCACCAATTTTCTTTGCCAGTAGGTAGTCTTAGAATTGACGATATTTCTTTACCTTCTTATAAAATGTAGCCCCAAAAGAATCCACACTAATACCTTGTAGCCTCAAAATTATTGCATTTTGAAGAACATCCACTTAAGTACCAAAGAACTACATTCATAATCTACATCCCCATGTGCACAACTCAAAAAAGATGCAAAGGGATTTCTGTAGCTATTTTGAAGGCCAATTTTGAGACAAGCATCCAGTTTGCAGATATTTCCAACAATTGGACTTTTAAAGAAATAAATTACCTAATAACGCAGTGAAAACTAGAACTACCAACTAGCACTATACTACCACTATATTTGATTTTCTTTTATTATTTTGGCCCAAGTAGAGCAATATTGAACTTGTAGTATCAGCAGGAAACATTAAAGGTTCCAAATGATAACACTCACAACTGTGTTAAGATACTTGCACCCCTTTGAGTACCAACTCAATATGTAACTGTAACACATTGGAGCTCATGGGTGGAAAAGCTTTTGCTGCTAAGTTTTTATTATCATTACCAAGTCATTATTAATATTAGAAAGATGAAAAATGCAGCTTTCCACAAAAATGTTCATTTTTAGAGCAAAAAGGTAGCCTTTTCCCATTTTTAATTGCACATTCTAGAGGGTCTCAATGTCAACAAAAATTAATAATTCGATTTAAGTCCAAAAAGAATTTAATTTTCATACCTCTAAACGCAACCCCGAGGAACTCGTAGTTTTTCTCAAATGAGAGAGTGTTATCATCACAATCTAAGACCACTCGTATTCTTTCTCCGACCTAGGATAAACAAAAGAATTTTTTAAAGGAAGAACAACAAATTATTAATTTGCCAGAAAAAAACAAACCAGAACTAAAATGAAAACTGACAGCTGTCACAAACACTCTCCAAGAACTCGACACCTATATTAACAAACTCCATTGGAGCAAAGGTCAGATTTATTTGAAAAGATGACTTTCCAAGTAAAGTAAAATATGTAGCTATGATTTCAGAATGAATAACCACAAACCTGATATTTTGGAGCATTGTTTAATAACGGATAGTTTCCTTGTGAATCACCGTTGTGTAACAAGTGGTTATCGACTAAATTCCAACCCCAACTTTGATCATCTGAACCTAATAAAGCAACATAACCATGGCACTGTAGGGGAGCTTCTTTCGTAGCAATCCCGATAACTGCGACAGTTCCGAGCGGCCCTTCCCATATCACTTCCCAGGCATGTCTGCCATGCCGAAACCCAATCTTCCCCCGGGATGCGTCTGTACTTTGGGCCACAGGGTTCCTGTGTAATGTGAAACCGTTAGATTTAATATACACATTTCTTGAGCAATCGTTGGGATTCCAGGCATGATAAAAAGCACGTAATTTTGCTTTGTATGTGGGCACAGATGACAACAAGTCCGACTTCAGGGCCTCTTCAGCCAATTTACGAATACAGTGTAACCGCCACACGTCATTATTTTCATCGTTCAGAAACCTGTACCAATTTTTACACACTAGAGAGCAATTTCTAAGATCGTGTAAGTCCATATCAGCAAATATTACTTCCAAAACACGGTCAGGCAAAATTGACGCAATTTCGTCGACCATCTTGCCGGCCACTATCCGACGAAGGAACGCTGGCAGGAATGCGATACGAACCAGCCAATGAGCGCCAACGTCCACGGATGTATTCCGGTTCAATTTCAAGTGTTCCCTCAACAAGTGACGAGGATATACCACGTGATATTCGCCGGCCAATGGCAGTAATTGCTTTGTGCCTGCCGCCAAGCTCATCTGAGGTGCATAACCGCGGATCCGACGAATATTATTTTGGAGTCGAGTGTGAGACAAATTTGTGTCTTTATTTATCGTTGAAAGCTACGTAGATCTGATCGATAACTCATTAGACATTCGAAATTGGATAATATCGCGTGTCTATCATGTCTCTCACCACTTATTCACAAGAAATGTAGTGCATAACGAGTCGCCATTTTGGTCACTGAGAAGACGTCCCAATTCGCTGGGCATCAAATCGGCAGTAGCCAGCAATTTTTGGTGACAGTTCGTAGTTATATTTTTCTCTATAAATAATCTTCAGTCAGTAATTATGGCACAACAAGGCAATACAGTCAACTTTTTAATCCAAGATGCCAATGGTGAGTAGCTGTAGTTCTCTGATGTAATGATGGTGATCACCACTGCCTACTGAATGCGTCTTCCCTTCGCTTTTTTGTTTTCCTGTGAGGGATTTATCTTAGAGGCAATTGTTTTTGGTGTTGTTGCAAAGTGTTGGGCTAAGTTTTGTCGAGCTGGGATTAAAATATCATTCAATCTGAGTTAGCTCTTTGTCTGGTAAGGCATCCCTTTCAGGGTATGGGTGGTAGAGTTGACTTCCATGCAATATCTACCTGCACAGTTTGCAGCTGCTGAAAAGATAATTGTTTCTACCACATCACTAAAAAATCTCAAGAAAATAAATTGCCTAACATGGGATAGCTTTTGTTTTTCTATTTATTGACTTAAATTGTTCATAGCCAATAGTACTGGACCACTCATCTCCACACTAATCTAGGTGGTCCTGAATCGGTATTGACAACATGACTTCGTTAATCTGTCAATTTGGTCACTTCCTATCCTGATATCTTTTCTTACTCGTATTGTAGGTTATGTCATTACCTTGTGCTATGCAATTTATTTAAGTCAAATATTGATGTGCTAGCAGAAAAGCTAGAGCTTCGTGTGCCACCTACATACCAGAGCATGCTCAAACTTACAGGTCTTGAATAATGTTTAGGTACTTCATATCGTATTACTGGATGGTTTCAAGTCTTCAAGAAAAAATGCTTACTTTTAATAGGTTTCTCTAATCACTTCTTATTGATGCCAGCTCTAGGGGTAGTACCAGGCACAATATCAGATATATAAAACCAAGAGATTGCCATTGTTACTACAACTACAAAGGTCCAGCATGTATTTTTATTTCAAAAGTGATAGTTCATGAATGGTTTTATAATCATTTTGGGAACTTTTATTGAAATTGACATGCAACTATCATGTTAACAATAATTTGCTTAAATTTCATGTGTAGGTACATTTCTTTCTTTTTTCAGGCCAGACACAAGTCATCAAAGTGGTACAATCAACACCAGGCAAACTGACAACTCCTGGAGGTAGAACTACCAACGTTGTCTCATCAGTAGCCAATCAAGGCGTGAAGACAATTTTTAAAGCTCCTGGACAAGGCACAGGCCAGGTAGGAAAAACTGTAGTTAAGTCCTTCCATTCCAAATTATTGTTTTGGTCACACTTTCTGTCTCTCCCAGACTCTGAAAACAGATCAAGGGGTCTCCTACCCACTGGCTTCTAAATACGCATGTGTACATATAACCAGTACCTAGTCCCGAAGTTAAATGACAAATAGGATTAGTTAGCCAACCCAATATACCTTCGGTTAGACACTTCTCTGTGCCGTTGTTGATTGCTTGATTTTGTGACACTAGGCGCATTGCAACCACTGGCAATAGGCTGGTTATGTACAATTGCCAAACAGCATTAGTTTTATGCAGTATGTTTGGAAAACCAGTGCTATTAGTAGGTGTTTAAAGAGCATATGACAAGCAAGTGGAGTAAATAATTAATATATTTATTGTATTGATGATCAGGAAATGGTCATTTGACGTATAAGTGATCACTGGTTAGCAGTGGTTTTTAACGAATACCAAATTACGGGGAAACTCGCAACATTTGCCTAGGTACAGTACATACTTTCAAAGGGTGTGATTTCTGTTGATGACTAATGCTGAATTAGTTTGACTTCATTGGCATTAGTAACACAATTAAAAGAAAAGCGGCAGCTCTTTAATAGCATAAAGTCTTTGCTGTCCTTACATTCTCATTGTGCACTCTATGTTCACTGGTGCGTGCCAGACAGATTTAAAATAAGTGTCTCTGAGCCAGGAATCGCCCATTTTTACATTATTTTTTCCGTTGAAGATTGACGCAAACGAATATTGAGGATCGAAATATCTCTGTAGATACACAACTACCGGTTTTGATGTTACTAATTCTGATACTACTTTGATACTACTACCTACTTTATACTACTACACTTAGTTTGTTCCCTCTATGTGGTTTTTCTCTCAACTCGGATTCTGCAGGACTTAATTGTTACTTCTGGAGAGTGTTTTTTTTTGGCAATCCAATCCATCTAATTTGGGGAAATTG
>LVVV01431742.1:0-10464 GCA_001676325.1 Amphinemura sulcicollis
TTTTGAATTATTATTTCTCTTTGATTTACATTTCATTCAGAGGATTTATACAAGCGTAATGATTGTTTCCGTGTGCGTAGGCTGATAGTGTTGTAGGTATACGAGCCTTGGAAATTGTAATCGTGATTTAAATGTAGAGGAAATTTCGACTTCCGCTGGTCCGATTGAAAATTGACCCCATTTCAGAGCTGTCCGTGAGAGCTAATCGAATCTAACCGAGCGACGGTAGATTGAATGCGAGCGATTTCAGCTCGTCAGCTGGGACAACCCTTGGGCCGGGGTGCGGCACGGGCACGGCAGGGGCACTACTTGCATCCGTGTCTGCTCGTAAAAAATAACGAAGAAATTTGTATTATTGAAAGCTAATCCGTGGAATCGAATTCAATTTGTTGGATCGTTTCGCCGATGTGCGAGTGGGTTTGCCTTGAGACCCAGCGATGAAAGAGTAGGAGTGGGAAGAAGCTGGAAGAAGCTGGAAGGAGCTGGGAGCAACTGGGAGCAACGTGTGAGGCGAGAGTGGACTTTCTGGGAGAAGAGCAGGCATCAGGAATAAGGATGCAATGCGACGGCTCTGGCTTGGGACCTACGTGGTAAGAATAAGGAGCAACTTGGGCCCCTCCCGTTTACACACATGACGAAGCAAGATACTAATATAAAGGATGGTCGAGGTTTTTTTCTTTGTTTTTCCTGGTCGTTAAAGGGGAAAGGGGAAATGGTCTGACTTCCAGTCCCAACTTTAATATGATCCGCGCTGCAGAATGGGGTGGGAACCGGCTGAAATGCGAGGAAACTCGGATTGAGGGAAATAATTAAATACTTCTAATTAAAAGTTTGAAGAATTATATGAAATTCTTGAGAGGGGCGATGTTTATTTTAGCGAGAAACTGGTGTGTCAATCTGGAAAATTTAATTTTTGAGTCCGACCCAAAAAATGTTTTAAAATAGCAGAGCAGTGTACTTTTCAGAAAGTTCTTTTTCACAGATGCTGTTTAAGTCTCTTCGTCATATTTTGTCAAATTCGTGTGTGTGTAAATATATAAATATATGTTCTTGTTGGGAATAAGTTGTATGTTCCTGTGTAATTTACTTCCGTATTCCGTGTCCTTATTGCGCTTTGTTCTACCTACATGATTTATCATGGCACACTCTAAAATATAGCATAGCTATGAAACATGATTCAAACCCTTGTAGGTATACTGTATGACCACATACACAACGCTCATATTTCCGTCTGGCACGATGAACCTTCTTTTTCGTTGATTTTCGGTGAACTTTTGCCAGTATAGGTAGGTATACTCAATTTGAACCCTATTTACTGCACGCGGGCGCACCGAGACCCACGCCAGTATAAAATGTGACAACCAAGCCGGGGCAACGCAAAGTTCGAGCCACTTCTAGCTATAGCAAACTGCATGCTCAATTTATTGTTTCATTATCGAATAGGGAAATATGCAGCAAGCTGCATACAAGCAACGTTTGCTGCAAAATAAAATGATGAAAAACTTATTTAGGAAGAAATCGTAAATAATTATTGAATTTTGAATGGGGACGTTTGGGTTCACAAATTTTTAAGTCACCTATAAAATATAAACGTAAAATGTGAAAAGCAGTCCGAATATAATTCATTCGTTGTGAGAGTTTGTGCAAAACAATTCAAATAATAATCCTCGATTTCTGAATCGTATTTTCTAAGCCTTTGCCAATTGTATAAATACCTTCTCCACTCTGAAAGTGGACTTTATTGTTGCAAAGGCAATGCTTGCTGCAAGGGCACTGAGATTGTTATCACGCTATACAGCTGTTGCAAACTAATGATTTGTTGACAGTGTATTCGTTACGATATGTCACAGAATCCTAGCACCTGCATCTGCAGCCTGCAAGCCAAGCATGCATCGTTGGTTCTAATTCGCTTTACAATAAAATGATTTGCGAGTGCTTATTACGCCTCGTCGTGTCCACGGATCTGTGACATTATTTGCTTGTGTTTATTTTTATTTTCAAACTATGGTAGAGTGCTGGAATGGCATATCATGACGAAGTAGGAAACCATTTACGCGGGGCAAAATTATACATTGAACTGTTTATATCAATCAATACTTTAAAAAATTGCTGCTATTTCGTAAACATTTTAAAAAAGTTCCTAATAAGAGAATGTTTCTAACAAATTTACGAATTCTGGGAAAAATCATACATCTTTAGAAGTTATATACGCTTGGTATTATGTGGCTTTATTAATTAATCGTGATAAATATATGCTCATAATGACAGAATACACATACAAGGTACTAAAAAAAAAATTTGATCACCAGTATTAAACTGTGGTATTAGCTGATAAAAACAAGCCCCTCAAAATTAGATGAGACAGAGCATAACATTATATAGATTGAGGTGCCTCCTCAAAATCAGCGCTTAAAATTTAATATTTAAAACAGATTGATAAATAAAAATAAATTGTTTATCCTAAAATTTGCATCAAGCTAGAAAGAACTGTATCACATGGGGTAGAAATTTTATGTAATGGATGTACAACTTGAAGTCTCCAAGGACATTCCAATTAAACATTTTATTAGTTTACCAAGATTGTACATATTTTTATTTCTTTTTATTACCCCAATAAACAAGAGCACACGCGAGGGCGCCAGGATGTATGATACAATACAAACCACGTTACTGCTGAAAACTTACAGCATAAATTATATGCAAAGATGATCTGAATAGTAATTGCAAAACTTACATCAGACCAGAATGTAGACTCCGAGGAGGCAAACTATAAATTACGGTGGCCATTTAATTCGCTCTTTACGTTGGTTTGGGAAATGAAGCAAATAAAGTTTAGCGTTCACTGTTTTCATAAAATTTTGAGCTAAGGAAGATTCAAGCCAATGTGTTTCGTAACTTCATCTTCATGGCCATGCCATCAGATTTCTTTCCGAAGTGAACCATTAATGATTGCATTGTTAATGTATGGTGCTATACGACTCACTGCTTTGGTGAAAGGCCATGAGAGCATAGGTGAATGTATGGTTGCTGAATAACCATACCTAGCTTAGAAGGGATGCTGAGAATTCCGGTGCCAGTTATAGCACTGACAGATGCTGAAGAGTTTGATAAGGAAGGCGAGGGAAGCTTTTATATGGTGCGTTTCTTTCCTCCAATCTCTCACCTGCAAAGTCCATCCAATCCAATATAACACAGTGGAGTGTTGCTTAACCCGAGCACCGCCCCCCCCCCCAAAAAAAAACACTACTTTTTTCGAATTTACTGCCCTCTGTTCCTGATTTGACTGCAGTATTTCGATAAATCCCAGCTTAGCCCCACATTTGCACCCTACAATAGGTAGTCCAATATTTTCTTTATCGATAACGTTACCATTTCTAGTAAAAATATGTCAAATAGGTCGTTAAACACGCCGTTAAGCTAAATGTCGTCACAGCTATTCTTGTATGTATCCAAAGTGGCAATTTCGATTGAATGAGTGCAATAATCGTCAAACATCTTTCAGTATAGCATGTATGGCTTCAGGAAGGCCCCATTGGCAAAATGCAATATCTCTGCCAATATATTATCTGCAAATTCATAAGGCAGGGCCATTACTATATGACAAGTCAACGCTAGTATTAAAGCGAACATTCGGTGTGCTGCATTTAGACTGAACGTCTTAAACTTATCTTCGTAGATGAACTTTACAAAAGCATTCGCCGCAAATATTAAATGTGTTATGTGAGGTCGTGGTCTCTTGGTTCATAAGTTGCAATAGTTTCACCTAAGTTTAGCACAAGTTTGCGTTATTGTGTAATTACATGTATTAAAATGACACGCTCAGGAGTTGCTAGTTGAGGCTTAGGTTCACGCTTGGATTTTAGCACTTTGCGGTGGACGCTTTTATGACTATAATGCTATGCACTTTGCCTTCGAACTAGCGTGCATGTCTTGCTTGCAACTTGCAAGTGCATAATATGTTGGTAATGGGGTTGAAAATTATCTCTTCTCAAATGTTAAACGTGGGTATGTTAGACGAGATGCTTTAACCACACAATAAGCATGCCTTGGACCACTACAAATTGTAATTAGGTGATTCAAAAATGTTTATAACAAGCTGTTTTACCAACGCTGTTATACTTGAGTTAGCATAAAATAATCATCTAGTGGTAAATAATATTATATATGGTATAGTAACGAATATCCATATAAAATAGTTTTAATATATATTTTCTGTTGTGAGAGTAAGCACGATCACAGCATGTAACAGTATTTAAAAAAATTATTATAGAAATTCAAAATTGTCAATGAAATAAAAATCATTGTAAAAGTGAAATGAGAGCGGGTCGTGTTTTCCAGGGTAAATGAAGATAGGCGTCGTTCTACGACGCCGATCTCTTGGCACCTTCTCTACATATACCGTCACTCACATCTTCAATCTCATGGAGTACAGCGTCGTCCCTCGCAAAGACATCGCCAATAACTTTATAACGAAATTCGGGTATATATACCGCCTAAAAATATCGTAAATATATGAAGAACAGGTTCGAGAACTTTTTATGTGCTTTACACTCTTACAGTTAACTACATATCTCAGAAGCAATTTAGTCACTGACGCAAATTAGAATGCATCATCCTGAAAGTAGACAAATTCGAGAGCCAGCCGTGCATTATTCCCATCAAGACGCAGCCGAACCTGTGAATACAATAATTGGTGCTTCCATTAGATAGACGAGTAGAGCCAGACCGAGCTGCATGATGTTGCATAAACTCAACAATGCAACTTGCATAGCTCAAGGGTGTGCGGGTTGGGGGAGGAGGGAGGAGGGCGGCTCATAATCAAGGAAGAGCTTGTAAATGGACAGATTAATCATCTTAACAACGCTCTGAATGAAGCCAAGATGAATAGCGAAGAAATGAGATGGCCATGGCATGGCGAAGGTATCTGAGATCGACACAAGGGCATATAAATCATTCTCTGCGTGTAGCAAAAGTAAAGCATGGATTTAATATTTGTAGATAAACTGACGTTGAAATGACCTGCTGTTTTGTTAGTGAAAATCAATCATGGTTGGTTTGTCCGTGAGCTACAGGACACGACCGATCGAACTGTGGTAGACAAGTCGGTTGGATATCTATTTTTGGCCATTATTGAGTGAAGAAGCACCTTTCGACAATTCCAATGTCATGTCTGGGATTCAGGGATGACGAGAAAATGACCCCAAGGTGAGTAGATCGCGTTGAACTCTGCATCAAACTAGATTGGCTCACACAAATGTAAATTAGGGTTTAAAACATTTTATAGGCCATAAACGTATGTTTAACTACCTCCACGCATTTTAACTCGATTTTGATTAAAATAAGGAGCGTCACTACCATATATCCTTACCTCATTAAACCTTCATTAAAATGCTAGGAGTTATACAGGAAAAATGTACGTTAAGTTTATAATTAATAATTATCTTGGAGCAGTTGGAAAGGCACACCATTCATTACACATCTTCGAGTATGGTGCACAGAATAATACAGTGGTTTTGTTAAATTTGTTTCCCTCTGCTTAATATTATGCACGCTTGACAAAATTTAATGTGCAATTCAAATCTTCATTGTGCTCTAGCATTGGCCCATTTAAACAAGGCGTACTTTGCACTGCACAACCCATGCTACATGGATGACTGCCCCTCTAGTATGGTAAGCATTTTCATGCCAAAATGGTGTGCATACCTTTTTTCAGTACTAACCCGAGAGCGCGTTGTTCTTGGTACAAGCACATTGCGCCCAAATAAAGTGAGCGAAAATCGTTTGATGTATAGTGACGAGGTTTCCACAGATTCAGATCGTATTATACGAGGAAATAAGAAAGAAAATAACGTGAAAAGCTATTTGATACCAGCTGAGGCTAACACGGAACAGGTTGGTGTAGAATAACACTGTGCTGGGATAAAGCACAATTAGAAAATGCAAGAAAGTTGAAGTACTTTTTCCGACTGTCGCATTTGTACAAAAAATAAACAACGCTTAATAGCTAAGCCAAGGTTTCGAATTCAATCACTTTTGTCATACCTTTCAATGCTGAAACATTTTCAGTTCCCTTCGACGAACTCGAACTCGAGACGGCGATTTTCTTTATAGGCTATGGAGGTTAGCGTGCATTTTCTCGGCTACGTGTAACTTTACCTCCAGATATGCAGGAACATATAGCGCCATCTCAGAGTCTACATGATTTCCACAAATTTTCACGACATCATACGGCATACAAATTTAATGCGTGGATGCTATGCTCCTAACCTTTTCTTTTGTGTGGCGAGGGGGGAGGGGTGCCACCCATGAGTAAAAAATTACATCCAGGAAAAAATGTACTTTATTATAATGGAAAAAATCATATAATAGAAGTACTTTCATAATGAGACCACAATAATGAATTCAATTCGCTTGATCTCATGTCACAAAGACATCACTTCAAGTGGGCTAACACAATGTCCCTCAGCATTGCGTTATCTACGCACCATCCGAATTTAGGTGCGATTTTGAGTGGTAGCTCTGATAGGCTTGAATGATTGTGAACAATACCAGCAGCCTATAGAGACGCGATCTGTTCAAGTCTGAGCTTCCTTTCCAACGGTGAACTCAGCTTCTATGCGTCTTCGTACCTCCCTGAGACGAACACGAAGTTTGACAATGAATTTACTGGAGGTGGCACGCTGACATGGCATTTTGGCAAAGGTGCCGTGCTTTCGTTTGTCACTGAAGCTCGGTGCAGATTGCCGCGCGTTGATGTTGATGAGATCTGAACTTTTGAAGAGAGATTAGCACTGCATGAAGCTTAGCTGCACCTGCATGGGAGATGAAAGGGTGCAGAAGTGGAGAGATGTTTACAATGATTGCTTCTTTGTTGGACGCTAGTCATTTGGATGATTGATACTGAAAATAGAAACGTGAGACTTTGTCACCCTTGGTGGAACCTTTACGGAAAGTACAAGGAGATATTTTGCGGTAGGAAATTGGCATTCCATTGCCAAACTTTTTTTGGTGAATCGTGAACTATTATTGGTGAATTTTATTTTATATTATTTAATACTAAATTGTATATAAAATGTATTCAATCTTAAAGCAAATTGAATGAAATAAAAAGTCATCTAATTGTGATAAAATATCCTAGATAATCATTGACAAAATAACGGCTCTTAAATGTATGACACATTCCACATTATTTAACTTTGCCGACAAACATTCCTTACACAACATTTTCTTCTCAAGTTGCTATGTGGCGGCATCTCGGCACCATCCACCCAATGGCACGAACATATAAAACCCTTACGATGTGGTTTCTTTTACAAACTACAAGTTAATGGTACAAATTTACACAAGACTTTCCCACAATGCGCTCTGTGCACAATTTAAACACGTAACAAAGTACCAGCATAGAAAACCACATCTTCATTGTTACACCCGACAGAGTTGAAAGACGGCGATCTCCTTTAGCGGTCTCCTGTGTAACCTTTGCACGGTCCGTGGGCCGGGAGCAGTGATGTTGTCAGCTGTCATCGCCGTCCTGGCGCGGGTCGTCCTCCAGGACCCACGGCCAGGGCACCTGGCAGCTGTGATTTGCCTTGGCCTGGCCAAAACGCACGGTCCAAGCACCAAGGACCCCCGGAGAACGCCTTGCCGAATAGCGGTGACGTGCACAATGAAACGGTAAGTGAATGGATTGAGATGGGTCACATCCAAATGGGGTTAAGGGTGAAGGGGGAGGGGGGCAATCAATCTCAATTTAGTGCTGAAGCGGAAACTTTGGGGATAGTTTGTAGTCAGTGCCACCCCCTTTGGGTCTTTTAGCTCTCGTTGCTGGAAAAAGTCTTGGTGCGTTAAGAGATATCGCCAAAAGGTGAGAGTAGATTTTCCTAAATTAAATGATGGGGATGGATTAAGGTGTTTTAGTTCGTAATTTTGTCATAGTTATTTTGATAAGCTTAATGAATCGATCGCAAATGATCCACCTTTGTCCTGAATGTTCGCGGTTTATCCCTCCGCAAAGGCTTTACACGAAAATTGTCATTATAATGAGTAAAGTTGTTTATTTTGAACACAAAATATCAGGTTTGTTGTCACATCAAAGTCAAAAGCTTTCAATAATTATTTTTGATTGCTTCTAGTTTATAAACCAGCTACAAAATAACATA
The DNA here is from genome assembly GCA_001676325.1 of Amphinemura sulcicollis. Taxonomy (NCBI): domain Eukaryota; kingdom Metazoa; phylum Arthropoda; class Insecta; order Plecoptera; family Nemouridae; genus Amphinemura; species Amphinemura sulcicollis. The sequence continues at coordinate 8,160 of LVVV01431742.1, forward strand.
AATACGCACAAATTTTACAAAATACAAAGTAAATAAATTGTATACAATCAACCGGGTCTAGTAAAAGCTGCTGTCAGCACAGCACATCGTCATACTGTTTAGCTGTCACTCAAGTATTACATGTCGAGCAAATATTGATACACCGATACGGCTATTCAATTTATTCAATGCTAAATAAACACTTCCTTATTCCGATTGAAGGGATGGCGCCCGCTGCTTGCTCACACACGTAAGCAAATACGCATAATTGGGTACTTGGCCTAATACAACCTAACGTCAAAAGTAGAAATTTCGAATGCCGTGCAAAAACTTCTTTTGCCCGTTCCACTCAGCCGCTTATACCCATTTCGCAACAAGCTAGGCAATTCGATTTCCTCTCTATGGTGTTGCGGATACAATGCATGCTCTTTATTCAGATGGCGCAATAGAAATATTACCCCCCTCACTGCTAGTAGAGCGTTACAAGTCAAAGACATATAAAAAAAACCTAATTATTCTAAAGAAATCCACTTTTTTATAGCTATTAAAACGAGAAAAAAGGCTCGAAAAACACCGTACAACTTTTCTCATCAGATTACTATAAAAAGAACCCAAAACTTTTTCCAAAAAAAATAAAAAAATAACCTCCAGCTATTCTGCAACAATTCCGGAATCACACATTATTTTTTATTATATATGTCGCTGTTATAATAGAACTCTGTGCTATATCGGCGCACGAACGTGTCGGCACGAGCACACAACCCCCATCCCATCCCCCCAAAACCCCACGACCCCACCCCCCGCTGAGGTGAGCTCCATATTTACTTGAAAACATTTTCTTCAATTAAATGACTACCACGATCAGCAGCACCACCAGATTCCCCGGCTCTTTACGACCATATTCCTTCGCGATTCTACATGCTTCGCGTGCAACGAATGCCAAGGAAAACTTAGCGATGAAAAGAAAATGCAAATAATAAAGCCCATGCTTAGATGTGCGCGCGTAAGAATGGTGGTTCTCTATGCAGCTGTGCCGGTTTGACACACCCAGTGATTTTCAATACGCCGTCTTCAATGTCGTGTTCTGTAATTGTCATGCCGGGTTCCTGGCGGGCGACGGGCGGGGCGGGCGGGGCTGAAGGTGCCGAGGGTGCATGCGGCGATGTGTAACCATGCGAGATGCGTGCACCGTGCTCGCCGACAAAGATCTGGCCTAGTTTACATGAAATGTGATCGAAAAAAGTGCTGAATCAAAATTTTATTTTTCTCTCGAATTTTCAAATTCTGTGTCACGGTGATTTGACAGTCCTGAGTCCTGAGTCCTGATTGGAGTGAAGGGACGCGAAGATTAAAGAGGATCCTAGAGACGTAAGAGCGTCTCTTGCAAAGCTAAATGAAAATTACCCTTCTGTTAAACGTTTGACTTTTTTAAAACGTCGATTTTGTTGAAATTGCTGAAGAAAATGAAAATATTTTACTTATGGAAGATACGGTTTCTACCCTGTTCTGGTTCAATGCATTCAACTTCAAGGCAGGTACTCCGACAAAAGAGGTTGGCACGTTTGACAGAATATTGGAAAGAGCTTCTTTAATATAAAATCAAAGTTAATTCTCATGGAAATTCAAACACACTGATTAAAAGTTAACTTTCGGATTAACATCACAAGCCGCCGTATGACAGCTGCGCGTACATCTCATGCAAGTAGAATGAAAATGCAACTTTTAATCATTTAATATCTTTTTGAAGAGAAGACTGACGTATTATAATAACATAATATAACCCATCGCGGATGATTGGCTTTTCTATCTGACGCATAAAGGAGTTACTTTGTAAAGAAAGATGATTCCATATAACCGAATATCATGGGGGCACTAATACGAACAGGGTAGATGCTTTTCATGGCAAAGCCAGCACCGCGAAGACGTCGTATAAGATGAGACCTATTGCAACTATCTGGGTGTAACAAATCAGTGGCCTGGAGGATGTGATCCGGATTAAGTTATAGAATTATGGTTTATTCAGATGAAATTGTGTCTGGGAATTGAATGTGTGATGTTTAAAAGGTGTAAAGCTGCTTAATGTCATCTTCAATCACGCCGTCCATGCTATACCGGAACCGAAAGGAGATGGTATTTGCGTTATTTCCAGATGACTTTTGAATAGGATTTTTTTTCGGGTGGTCTTAACTTTTAATCAATCGTTCTCCGTAACCCGATCGGATAGAACATAACATCGCAATTATTTTCTCTTGGTTGAATCCGAATCTGTCGAAACGGTGTCGGCGTCGGCATCGCCTGGAAGTTGGGTGGGAGGGGGGGGGGGGGG
>LVVV01431743.1:0-10465 GCA_001676325.1 Amphinemura sulcicollis
AATTTAAAAAAATGATCCACTTCCGGGCACTGATCCATTACTGGTACTTTACCCTATATCCGAATTATCGTACACAAGAAAAAAAAAAATAACAACCGATATAAAATAAAATTGCGCGATTTTCTTTATTAAATCAATATAAACAACTGCTGTTGTTTATATTTATTGTAAACAGCATTTTTGCATGCAGCATCGTGCTATAAATATCACAAAATAATACAAGTCTCCCAAAGATATAACTAAGATATTTGTGAAATGTCGAGAATAACGTTAAAATTTGTCATTTCCAGTAGCATACACATTTCTAGTTTGAAAAACCTTCATGCAAAATATCTGTGGTAATTTACATCAAGCCAAACTCTTTTCTCAGCATGCCTTCAAAATGATTGCATAGCATAAATGCCCTCCCCCCTCCCCCGCCAAAAAAAACCTCGAAGACTGCATCCCCACATCACTCAGACCAAACTTTCAAGCAAATGCAAGGTGATGGCCCCAAAGCACTCTTAGAAAACGCTCAACATCCAATGCCACCAAGGCAAAACGACCTGTCAAACTTGGTTAGAATTTACGAGCAGCCAAAGAAAGAATGACCCTTTGGATTTGGTGAGACCAGGGCCATTATGCTAGAGCTGCAGGTGGGAGGGGAACATTCCTAAAAGAGATTTTTGGGGGGCAGGGGTGACTAAAATGCGCCTGCAGATATTCTTTTTTTTTTGTGTGTGTGTGTGTGTGTGTGTTTGTCTTTTGACATTGAAGTGGAGATGAAATTGGTTCTAGGGTTATCTTTCTAGTTCATTCGAGCGAGGCTTTTTTGGAATTAGCTTGTGTAAAATTCAGAAGCAGGTTTGCGGCCTGTGTATAGTATAGTCTTGAGTTAGAAAGACTGACTACCCATGAAAACACCGGGTCATTGGCATATTTTAACTCCATGAAAGCATTGAAGCCATGGAAATTTTGACAAAATAAAAGAGTTAGAAACGTTTGCCACTAACACCCAAAATTTTATCGGAAGATAAATGCTTTACAGACAATACTACCAATGAAATTTCTATTTAAATAACAAACATTCCAGCTCTGACGCCATGTTCACTTTACAAAAACCATAACCAAAAGCTCGTGGCACATCTCCACTTCCCAGAATCGTCGCCCTTCAAGAACCCCAGTCGCCATCGTCAGCCCAAAAGAAGATTTATTTTCTCAGTAAGGTGTTTACTTTAACAGTCACTATTTCAGGCCCACCCTGTGCTCGGCACCCCGACAAGTTTCGTGTTTGTTGTACAGCATGCGAGTTCTCCCCTCCACGGTAAAAAAAACTAGAAGGTTTGACATCTTCCTATGGAGGTCCTAGGGTGGTTTTCAGGGTTAGAAAGGGCCCAACCTCTTCCGGCACCTAATATGCGGTACGAAACAACCAAGAAATGCACATAATATGCGCAAGTAAGTTCAAATAAGAAAACCACTCCACCGGTAGCTAGCGTATAACATCTAATTCCAAATGTTCCAAAATTTTAAAATGTTGCCAGCATTCCTTATCCAGTGTCATTTTGGTAGCCATTGTTTTGACATAAAAGATCCTGCTGTGCCTACTTTTTTTCTCGATTCTATTGCCGTCAATAAACTACAAAATATTCCATTCATCGAATATTCCAGTTTAGGATGGGTAGGTAAGAAAATAAATTTTACAGCCCGTGGGCATTTCATGTCTTATCGTAAGATTCGGTCAAAACCGACCATCTCCGAATATTTATTACACGGAGAAGGCCGCAATAAATAAATATCAATATCCTCGAGTGGCATCGAGGCATCGAGCTGGTATAAACTATAAATAACACAATAGCATGCCACTAAAATCAAATCACAGAAATGCTGCAGGTATTTTATGGTACCACAGCTCATTATACCTTTCGACTTTATGCGCGTTTATTGTACTGTTTATGGTACCTTGTTAATTTATTTTTATATATGAGTATTTCTTTGTTTTAAGATGACTCTATACGAAGGGGTTGTTTACATTATCTCGCTAATCCCTCGTTAATTCCTTGTATTAATTTTGCACCTCGACTTCATGTTTTTTTCAATTGCTGGCTTAATAATTGCTCTAAAAACATAGTTTGAAATTCTTAAGTTAGAAGCATGTGTTCTTCGTTCATGCTGCAAGTTTCAATCGATTCCAATCAATAGCCATTGAGCAATTAAGTAAATCAAAAGGTACTGTTTTACAGTTATTTCCATGGATGCCACTAAGCGGCTAAAGCTGCAAACTAGAAATAAGTAACTTGTATTAGAGATATATTAATCTATAGTACCTTGGATTTGAACTTTTGAAATTTGCTTTGGTTCGTCCGTTAAAAACAAAATTGCTAATATCTTTACCCAGAAAGATAAATCAAAAATTCTAAATCCAATATACTACAGAACACCCACGTATATATCCCCAAAAAAATCAGGAAGGTTGTATCTCATTTCCTTTACGAGATGGAAATGGATAACTCCTATCAATTGGGCATCGAGATTGGTATCGAGGATTAAGCCGTTGTCGCGTATCGCAAGACCTCTCCCTTCACGGGCAGCCGCGTAAAAACACTAATCCTAGTGCTATCAGATACGAAATTTCAACAGAACCAACTTTTTTGATTTTGAATATTGGATATCTATCGCTGTATTCGGCTTGACCATCTGATTTCACATAAACTTCAATTATTTTCCTAGGCTAAAAATTGCTCTCTACATGCTTCATAAAACCGTTGGCTGTCTGCAAGATTCGCCAGCTTGTCGCGATTCGATAATGTAATCGGAAGTGTCGACTTGACGGTAATTAAAAGGCAATGAAATCGCGAAACTCACTCAGGGATCAGAGCCCACGAAGAGAAAACATTTTTTAATCGCTATCGCCGGACCTTAAATTTCAATTTTTCCAGGCTGATTAGCGATTAATTTTTCACATCAGTAAATTTAGTAACTGTCAATTGTGTTAAACATTTTAGTTATGTACCAGCCAAAATTATTATCATTTTTGTACCTACAACCGCTCTTGACAAATTTATTTAAAATTTATGTACATTATTAAAAGTTAAAAAATCTAATTAAGTCATAAAGCCAACGCAAATATCCCTATGGCGGATAATTCGTCAATCTTTTCTACTTATAATTAAAGGTTAGAGCCTGGCCACACTATTGTTCTAATAATAGGTGCGGCCAGACAAAATGTGAAACGTGCAATTTGCTTGGCATTGGTTCCACATAGACCGAAAATAGAACACATGTTTGATTTGAATCATAAGTAATTGTTTGAATAATTGAAAGATTCCCGCTACTTCGAATTGAAGACAAGCCAAACAAAACGCCTGGCCCTATTTGCCCATTTTGGGGAGACACGAAATATGCCTTTTCAGGAGATTGTCAAGCATAACAATTATTAGACACGTATCTTTAATCAAAAGCCAGTGTCAATTAAAGTAAAATATCAAAACAGATCCAAAGTCCAATTATTTCAAAACAATACAGGCGTCAATCGTAGCTTAATTAGAGAAGTAGTAATTAGACGCCAATTAATTAAACAAAACGACATCAAAAAATAAACATCGCATGTATTTTTTTTTTCCAAAGAAAACAAATAAAAGCGAGCTTCCCCATTTCTACAATCCCATTATTAATATACCTGCCTTTAAATAAATCTATTGCTAACAATATAACAATGTTACCTATAATGACACGTTTAAACGGCCACTATATATAAGAAAGAAAAAAAAGAATGTTGACGCTAATTTATGCTTAATAAGCAAGCATATTTATTTGATAATTATGTATTACATCCCAGATAGGCGTGATATTTGGTCTAAGTCTTGTCAGATGGACAAGGGGCTGGCCAGGAGGGGGGAGGGGGTATAGCCGTAGTGGTGGATGGTGTTTTTGAACCAGTCTAGCCTGCAGCTATAGAATTATAACTGGGAGAGCACGTTGCTCGGTGGTAAGTCATATGAAAACACAACGGCGATATAAAACAACCTCTGGCAACACCGCAACTAGCCATAGGCACGGATTACACTACATCCACTGGGAGCATGCTATCGAGATAGCGAATGTCAATTATTGGAGTTCCTTTCCGATTTTTTTTTAAATAGTTGGCCAGATTGTGTGGGTAGGTTTTCGAATAGGTTGCTGTTAAAAATGGTGACCGCCTCTAGGCCAATAATATTACCTTGCATGTCAATCTAATTATTTTATACGCGAGTTCAAAGAACCCAAATTGATGTGAGTTATTTACCGTCCATATTTTAAATGCCATCATTTTGTTAAACAGGTCGATTGACGTTTGATACAAAAATCATGTCAAATTTCAGTTATTTTTACTTTCTAGACACTTTAGACGCCAAAACAATGTGACTACATTTTAATAAGACATTTCAGGATTGCTAATCTTGTAACCGTCTCCAATATCGATTATAACAAGAAAAACTCCACAAGCAGTCACCAAATTAAGTCTAAAAGTCTATTAATCCCTAGTGAGCTCGCCGATAGCGTATTACCAAGTATTACTTCCTTCGAACGACTGGCGCAGATGGGTAAAACGAGTGTACCTACATCTAGTGTACGTAGGTGCATTGCGCCTACAGTAAACTTCATACGACGTAATCGTCGGATTATAAGATGCAATTAGTGACGGGCTGTAGTTAATAGTGGTTCAGCGGCTACACGGGAGAAGAAAAACCAGCTCGGGGGGGCTACTGACTAACTACCTTACAATTCATTCGCTAGGCTAGTTAGAGGTAGCTAGCTAGCTAGCTGCTTAGCAAACTCAAGTTTCTAACTATGCACGAACGGATGCGACTAGGTTTAAAATATGCGGGAAATATTTATTGATCACATAACAAAGCGGGATTGGTATTGTTTTTAAACAATCTTGTCTGGTCAGTGTTTCGTGTGAGAGTTTTATTATCACATATTCAGAAGTTTTTAATTGTTGAGACTGGCAAATGAAAAGTAGGAAACGATTTGCTCCAAATTATGAATAAAAACTGTGACATTTTATGCAATTTAACAATTCGTGTTTTATTTTTTATATATTATCATAAATATTTTTATAGTAATTTAATCAATCATTTTTTTTATCGTGAAAACCAATTAACTTGTTGAAAAATTAGATACTCTCATGATGAAATAATACATTTTGTTGTATTTTTACAATCGCGGCAAATAATATCTTTTCTGTTAGCAAAATGTGCTCTTGTAAATTTTATCAAAAATATATCAGGAGACAAGAACGTTCAGATGTGAACAAATCACTCGCTTCACTACTCTGTCCACGAAGGGAAAATCGATTTTCTTAACATACCGAACGATAAAATTAATTCAATCCGAAAGGGGGCTCAATTTCAACACATGAAACATCAGTGCAAAAATATTAATCGATAAACAAATCAATTAATCACCGATCAAAATGTCACCAAGAAAAAAAAACTGAATCGCCTACATCAAGCAATCGTATAGTGTAACCCGTGCTTCGCATCGGCTGGCTTTCTCCAATCCCAGTTCGGCTGGCAGCCAAGCTTTGTCGGACTAGCCAGCTTGTGTGCAAACGACCTTCAAAAAGCGACGGAACCTCGGTCGTCTCCGCAGCGCTAACCAGCCTCCTCTAGAGACAACGAAAAATCCCCGAGCATCTTTCTCCCTCTTTCTTTATTCTTCTACCACTCACTCCCCTCACTCCCACCAAAACTTAGGCGCTACACCTCGAACCATTCACCTGTTTGGACTGTTAACACCTTGAAGCCGCTAACCAACAATAACCAGAGAACGATTGTCAAAACCTGGCCGCAATAAACGTGGGACATGGATAATTGGCGAGATAATTGTCTCTCATCATGCCAACATCGCAGCGAACGGATGTCAAGTGTCTATTGCAATGTAATTGTCTTTCGTCAATTAATTTCTTCGATTTTGTGCCGAAATTCGTGTCGAATTTGTATGCACAATACGATCAAATATAAATATACAACGCCTTCGTTTTGGCTGCGTGAGGATTGCGTGCATCAATTATGATATATCGTTGGCACGGTTGATGGCGACGATAATTGGAGGAAAGAACCTACTATAATCTCGATTTCAATGAGCCATTAACCTTGCTCGTTCTTATATAAAGTGATAAAAACACGAAACTTTACTATGGCACAGGTAAATTCGGAGCTAGTTCTTCGTGTTGTTTAAGTAATTGCCAGTAAACGACCGGTTGAAGCACTGTCAGTGGCTGTCACAACAAGCGGGCATGCAAAGGAGAGGCGCCTGCCTGACAGGTGCTCTCGGAAAGCACCTTGCCAAAGCGGCAACGAGGGGATGCTTGCGGTGGAATGTGAAATATTATTCCGATTAGTGAACTAGTTGTCACGGTTACGGGCAATAACAGGTGCGATTTGTGTGAAACGATGATAATATTATGATATTTTTGTCTAAGCTCTAACTAAAGCATTAGCTAAGACCGAAAGATGGGGGGAGGAGAGTTACATATTAGAAGCTGAAACGAAACACGTGTTCGGAGGTAACCGAAAGCGAATTTCAGATGAATTTTGGAAGGATTTCACATTCATTAAGCAGAAATAAGGACATTTCGTTGTATTTCTAATTCTTACACCCTTGCTTAGACTCTAACTTCCATGTTGTTTGTTACATGTCTGGCTCGCACAGCGCTATAAAGCAGAAAATCGTGTTCATGCCGTTATCTCATCAACTCTAATCCACCATAATCCCCCTTATCTTTGACAGTATCGCCAATAGATTACAACATAGTGCACAGATAGAGAAAACTGTGAAGTGGTTTTATAACACAACTCACCATAGACGGGACTGTGATCGCTTCTAGATGCATTTTTACTCGCAGCGTAACTTTGGCCGGGTAAAGATCCACCGCTTTTTTCCTGAAAAACAAAAACACGAACACATTGTCTTCAACGAATGTGCATTGGTGAGCGTACGCTTCGAAATAAGCCAAGACACGGAATAAATCGCAAAATTAAACCGTCGAACGAAACACAAACAAAAACTAAAAAAAGACACTAGGACCGTGCGAAAAGAAATTAAAACAAAACGCAGACTAAAAATAAAACTCATACGACGCACATATTTTTTTGATGTAACTAAACACAGAGTAGGAGGAAAATGTGACAAGAATCCGGAGTAATGACTGAAGAGCAATGTGGTAAAACACACATTCGAACTGGCCGATGTTTTCATAGGCCACTCCCACATGGTTAATCACTCGCTCATCGTGTCATTACCCCACGATCGCTTCAGTCACAGAGAGAAAAAAAGTCATGCTTTCAAACGAAAGCATCGGTAATATATTTTGCAAACACACACAAAATTAATATCGATCACTGCTCACACAAAATGACACGAAAGAAAAAGACACGGAATAAAAATAACGACGTCGTTGCCACTGCTAATTGAATTTACCTCGGACTCGGTTAAGTCAATTAAACTACTTTTCTCCTCGGTAAGATTCTCAGAAGAACGTTTCTCGTCTTCGCCTTCGTCTTTGAACACTTTAATCTCATCGGTGCTGCCCAAATCGTCACCACCCCCGCTCGAAACATGAGGCATAGTTGAAAATCGTCCACGGTTGTCAACAAGCGATCTACACTGCACTCGAAAAAATCATTTTAACCCTCCAAAACACTCAATACATTGTCAAAATAGCACCAAGATCACACGCAATCCACTAATCACCGTCCACCACAAACGAAACTACAAACACACAGCCCTCTCCTTTTTAAGAACGTATTTAAATCACTGTCTCTATCACGACTAAGTACACATAATATGTTGGCGCTGTGTGATCTTGAAAAGCCATGTGCCGGCCTTTCATGGTGAGCGGCACCCGCCTGATACCTCGCAACTGAAGTTGCCGAGAAACGTGCTATGCCGCTGAGCCGACGAGGGGAAATATTCTAACCGTGGCGGCACGAGCATGTGACGGAGACCGGCGAACGTTCGGGAGCCCGCGCGACTCTCAACCAATGGAAAGCCGCTTTGATCTGATATCGTCTCTCCCCCCTCCCTCCCTCGCAGCCCGCGCAACGCCGTTTCACGACTAAAGGTTCTCTTGGTCGGCAAGCCGGCACTCTGAGGATGCCGTCGACGTTGGAGCTAACGCCGACGCCTGCCAGATCCGATAGTCGCCAGCGTCGGCCGCCACGCCGGGTATCCACACAAAGAACACACAGACTGTCCGCCTGCCGCCCTCCGTGTTTTTCTCGGCCGTTTGAATAAACGATTGGAGCGCTATCTAGTGGTGGCGCGGTGACTTATTGCGCCATGTACACATGCTATGTGATTTGACTGGATTTTTTTTGTAATTTGTGTTCGAGTTGCTTATCTCATATTGCACAAATTGAGTTGGTACACCGTACCGACCACCGACTGTTCGGTTTATTTATAAGTGTCACATATTTCCTTAACTGATGAACTATTTCCTAATTCTAATTAAAATAAAATTCATATTTACTACAGAAAGTGACGTTATTGTTACTATGCCAAGTAAGTTCCTTTATTAAGGCATGGTGTAGAGTAAATATACCATTTTACAGCGCTGGCAACAGCTATGGACGAATAACATAAATTATCTGTACTCTCAGATCGTTATCTAAAAAATTTACATTTGATTCGTAGCGATACGACAAATATTATTAATGATTATGCAAAAGAATTAGCTCTATCTTCGATTACTAAGCTCAAAAATCAACATTATCCAGCTTAGCATTTCGTTCATTCTGTGAATGAATTTGCTTGCCCCTGCAACGCGACAAGCCCGCCGCTCACACGCAACGATCATCCCAAGGCAAGCCGGATTTCAGTGTTCACCACTGTAAAAACTAAAAACACACAATGGTGTGTGCTTCTTAGCTCCGGTCCAAGACCAATGCTAACGCCAGAAACCGATCATTAAAAGTAAATCAAGAGTTGTTAGATTTTTGACAGACAGACAAGATGAGTTGTAAAAAATAAAGGTAACCTGCAAGATAGATGTCAGGTATAATTTAAAATTCTACTTTACTTTTGTCAGTGCGTACTACAAAAGTAATTCATTAATTTCTATGCTGTTACCAAATTAATTGGCTTTGCAGTAGGGAGTTGCTGAATTTGTCGAGAGTAGGAATGATATATCAAAGACATGAAACCTAAGTGAACTTCACTAGGCATTACCTACAACTCGTTATTTACCTGTCCGCATGTTACTGATGCTTACTTGGAAAGCGAAACTATATACTACGCAATGGAGAATTGATTGAAAAGTCTAATTATTTCAATACATATCATATTAATTAATCAATTAAAGCGAATTACTAGTTAATTTGTTAAATCTAAAGTCTAAACTCTCAAAGTGATTTCGTTTCAAGCGTAAAATTGGACAAGCAAGTAGAAAAGCAAGTAGAAAGGATGGGGCTTAGAATTTAAATGGATTAGTTAATTAGCTGGTCACTTGCAAATAGGTCTGGCATCCATAAAAATGTCAATGTCCTCTTTGATCTATAGATTAGATTACACTTTCAGATAAAATTAATTAGCACAACCGAAAAAGACATTATTCAAGCCTATACAAGTTACATCGATAGATCGTGAGTAAATACAGTTTAATTTGGTGAATTTGCAATAATACGCGTGACTTATCCAATCACCCCTCTTTGATGACAGGGGTGAGTGGACAAAAAAGAGTCTTTCGGAAGTCAGTGGTTGAAATGATATCGGTCTGATATCACAAAAAAAACATGCATTGAGTTTAGACTTTAGAGATAATACCGTTAAATTCAAAAGTTTCCCGAAAATCAGAGCAACAGTGGTGCCACCCAAACGCAAGAAATTCCAGTTTTTGTGCCAATAAATTACAATTACCAAGTAGAAAGTATAACATTGGCCTCTCCAACAAAGGCAGAAAACAATGCCAAAAACAAAATATTCTAAAGAAAAAAGCCATATTCTTAAATAAGACAGAGGATAGAGAAAGCCTCATATTAACCCACAAATTGCAAGTCAAAGTCTTGCCCAAAGGCATGTCGTATTCTGGTGCCTTATAGTGACATATTGAAAACCCCAGGTTCGGCGCCCATTGACTGGCCTGGATTGGATTTGAGCTCCTGGTTTCGATCCTGGTGGCCGACTATCCTTTCCTTCTTCCTTCGTCCTGTGATAGGCGTTGATTTTCTCCTTGAAAGAAAAAAGTCACTTGTGTGAGTGTATTTTTTTTTTGTGTTTGCTTCTTTCTGTCTGTTTGTGCTCTCACGGCCAAAAACCTATACACACATTTGGACCAATTTGCAGGGCAAATTATTTTGTGTTTTCAACTTGAACCACTTTTGGTTTATAGCAAAATTGGCCCAGTATTTTGTGAATAAATCGACTTAAAATTCTTAACACTTAACATTCCATGTCAAGTGATCGCACTCAAAACCCTCACCATCTCCGAAATTGATGAAAA
>LVVV01431744.1:0-10478 GCA_001676325.1 Amphinemura sulcicollis
AAATAATTTTTCATTTTACCAGACCTTCTAAGCTAGAATGCTATAAAGCTAAAATGCTTCCAATTCGTTTTGCCCCTTCTTATAATGCAAGTTTTCTCTGGCGCCCCTATGGCACGATTACCCCCCTCCCACTCATCTATGCGTCTCTGGGCGACACATCGAACGTGAATTCAACTGGTTAACTTTTAACCAAGACACACGACGAAGGAAATTCAAAAATATAGTAGCCAATCACTGGGGGTACTAAATCAAAAGCTCTAATAATTCATACTATCATGCGAATGATATATCGAGGCTGATTTCGAGTTATTAAATCATCGGTAGGTAGGTATGTGTACATAAGATCGACCCCGGGATCAGCGCCAGTGAGCACCTGCCCACCGTGGCCAGTGACCGGCTTCGGTGGCCCGACTCTGCATGGGAGTGGGCGTCCAGTGTGCTTTCATCGATGCCACGCAGTTCATAAATCAAAGCAGCCATCGCTTCGTTAGAGCCTTATTATCACGCTCTGGACGCTCGACCGGGGTATGAGAGTGCAACTTTATAACGCGGCTTGATTATTATGCCTATCCTCTGTGGTCATGCAAACGTGTTTGGGAACGGAATTGATGCGAGAACTTGTTGGAAACTCGTGGAACCATCCGCCATCGCAAAATTTTGCCTGGTATCATATTTTCTTGCCTTCTACATGAATTCTTTTGAAACAAATTGGTAGGTATACTGAATAGGGCCTTGCAATAAAAGCGCTACTTGTACCTCATTTTCCTAAATTTTTAACAAGAAAAATTACAAAATATGGCCATTCGCCATTAGCAAACAATAAGAAGTAAACGTAGCACAGCTGGTGGAATATGCGGTATTCAAGTTTGAAACATGAAACTGATAACAAAACGCTTGCAGAGTACGGGGCCATTGCACGGAGTGGCTAGTTTCTGCAATGCATGGGCTTTCTCTCCACTGCAGGCATGAACAGCTTGAAGTCGGCGGGCAGCTCGTCATCCGTGTAGAGACGATCGGCGAAGTAGATCCTTCGCACGCGGCAGTTGGCGTGCACCTAGGAGGCCGTTGGGGCACGATTAGGAGTCAAACGGTGGACGGTGACACTTTTATAAAGTACACGCGACGCTTTTTGAGTCATCACGGGTGGAGTTCGTCTGATGGCAGCTGTATAACACTCTGGAATGCCAGGGTTCCATGCTTTAGTCGTAGAACCAACAGCTCAAGGCCTTTGGGATGTCTGGATCTAGCCCTAGTTATACCTCAGCCGGGTATATAATATGTTTGGAACACAATTATAAAACAAAATTTTGGAGTCTGCTAGATTCCGGTTCCACTGCACATGGGCCCTCAAATAATACAGCGCGCCTTCACACTTTTAGCCAGAGGCACCGATTTGAAAATTCTGGCACTGATTTCCCCGCTGGGCCGCGCCGCATCACTATATTCCGTTCATAATGATACAGGAACTGTAATTACAATTCTGAGCTTAAAAGCTGAAACCGATTTGTGGCATGCCACAATGGCTGGCTAGTTCGATTTTAGGCCCAATTTTTAAAATGACAAAAGTGTGGGCCCCTATGTCTGAGACCCATCCCTTTTAAGTAACCTTCCCTCGTATCATCTCCACTGTAGCGCACATCGCCTTAGACCATCTGACTGAAAATGATATCGAATAACGCTATCAGATTTCCAAAAGGGGGCTATACCTGCATGCGGACCGCCTCAATGTAGTTCGTCCCGTACGCTCGGCGAGTGATGTCTGCAAGGTTGAACTGCACCTGGTTCCAGCCCTCGTTCAGGCTGAGAGGGATGGAGCAGCAAAACGGGCGCACCTTGCTCGCTGACTGGAAGTTGCTGACTCGGAACCGACGCTTCTGGTTCTTGTCGTCGAGGATCTGTAAATAAATTATCTCTCTGCGTTTGACAGCTCCGCGCGCTGTGTGACGTTTCGTACGTCAACGCCTTGCCAACGACCTTGGCAGCTACCTTGCCGACGGCTTTGCGTTACTGGAATAATTTTTCTATTTTCACTTCCAGCTGATGAACAGGGAACCGCTCGTTTCATTGCAATTAGCGGTTTACGACTTTGAATTCAGGTAGTCAATTCATTACTTTTGTTGTACAGTTTGATTTGACTGTTAATATGACAGCGGCTGTCAAAACAGATTGTTCCAAGAAGCGAAAGATTTGTCATACATAGAAAGGTATTTATGTTGTTGCCTGTCAAATGCTGCTATGCAAGTGTTTTGTTCACCTGCACTTCGAAGCTGAAGTACCTCTTCAAGTTCTTGATGATCATGATGAGGAAAGGTAGCTTGATGCCCAAAGATATTTTGGGGTTCGCGGGACAGAAGATATACGCGGTGGCGACGTTGTTGCCGATGATTTCTATGACGATAGCCTTCACTTCTTCGTCGGTCGTTCGTTTCAGGTGACCATTCTCAATCTGATAGACAAAGTGGATGTTGTAATGATTGAATATAGTTTTTCTTCACCAGCGATTGAATTTGACAGAGATTAAATTTACCTTCTTGTCCCATATCGACAGAGGATTGCTGCCTCCTCCAAATAAAATCGTTAGGAACCCACTCTGAAATGCGTTCCGAAACATGGTGCGTCGAAAATTTTACGTAATAGGTCTTATATCTTAACAAATTTTTAATATTTAGTAAAAGTTTCGAACAAAAGAACGCACGGCCTTGTACATGACCAAAATTGTGCCAATCAATTTTCAGAGTCGTCAAATTGGCATAATTAATGGAAAAGTGCGTGCAAGATAAGCACTTTCAAAAAGAAAACTGCAACAAATAGGTATTTTCATATTTTGAGACCAATCCAGACACACTTTTCCAAAACCTAGCCACGAAATATATGTACGTACCTACCACAATGATCTAGCTAAACACGTACACAAAATTGATCAGTAATAGCGAATCTGCATGAATGTCTACGTTGCAAAGAAATGATTAACAAAGTGAGCAAACCGACGTTTAAATGCTCGCAACGCAGGTATTACCAACCTCCAGATCGTCTCTGGGTAGCGATCGCAGCATCACATGATTGGTATCTGCTCGGTCGGAGGATTCCATGCTGGTCGCTAGACGTTCTCTGCATTCCTCTCGGTCACGATTTCTGGGCCGTAGAGCTCGTAATTGCCGGCCGTCGGATTATTTAGGGGCGTCTGCAGTGTGTTTTTCATGTCGACATCTCCATTCTATGTAATTCCATCAGCACAACAATCAACATCAACATCCACATGTTAACAGCTCAATCAAACCAATAGATATACCACCTGTGTAGCGGCCGAATACTCTAGAACAATAGCCACTCGATGATTTCATTATTTAACGTGATTTTAGGTTTGATAATGTCCCATTTGCTTGTATGTGTATAGGTTTAGTTAAGTTTCAGAGATTGATTTTGATTCGACATTTATTCGTGAGTACAGGGGTGCCTTCGTAGCTCTCAAAGATCTTTATAAAATGCGACAAAAATCTCGAATGGAATTCAGGTAAAATAAACCAAGATGCTACTTGAATCACTTTATTTTTAAATCGCAGGGAAACTTCGATTTTTGTTTGGAAACGCGATCCAAAATCCAAACGTACGTGTCACTTGATAACACGCAACATTCTATTATGCAAGCTGCACTTTGTGGTACCCAAGTGCGTACATTTAAAAAAAAAATGAATGCATCTGAACCATTAACAACGCCTATCAATTGTACAAAAATATCTTTCTCGTAAGCTGTTTTCTTTCAAGTTTACCAAGCTTGTGCATTCTAATTCAGTAATCCCACTCTTGTGATTAGTTAAATCGATGGCGCACATCCACCTCAAGTAGGTATGCGGGCTTATGATTATACCTACTCAGATCTTAAGACTATGGGATCACGTGCATTCTTCCATTCAAAGCTAGCCCCCCTCCTCTCCCTCGTAGCCGCAGCCTCCCTAAGGAGCTAGCTCTCAGATGAGAGATGCTGATTGCCTCTCTGGACCACCCTGTCGCCCGGAACCTCGGCCACCTTTTCGCCGACCATCTCTCTCTCTCTATCTCTCTCGCTTGCTCGGTCTTGAACGTACGCTCTCTCTCCCTCTCTCTGTACGTAACGCTATCAAGTGCGTTGCATTGTTACTAGTATATATTTTTTAATTTTAACGCAGTTTTGAATCTTTGGATATTTAGTCCATGAATTCGACGGTGGATAGCAATGGATTTCAGTATTACCCACCGCCTTCTTCGCACGATCCTCGAAAAACAGTGCAGCTAGCGATCAGAATGTAAACCTTCCTTAATTCGCTTTTTCTTTTGACAGTGATTGTACCCTTATTAGCATGTTTTAGTAAGTAGCGAGTAAACATAACTAAGAGGACGTTAAGAGCGCGTTTCCGCGCTAATTAATCGAATAGTATTGTTTATGTTTTCGAAACCTTTATTGGAAGCTCTTTTACTAGATTTGGTACTTTGTTGACTCACCGAGTCAAGTTTCATCGGCTTCTTATTCGCCAGCCAAGAGATTGATTCTAAAACAACAAAAATCTAACTGCAAGGAAACAACACACAAATAGTTTTTACAAAATCAAGTAGGTATGGACTGTGGATATTTGCAACTCTAGGTGCAACCCATGACTGCTTCAAGCAGCTCCATCAGACTCGGCGGACGATAAAATGGTTGGTTTAAAAACGTTTTACGAACAATACCCGAAAAAGGGCTGAATAAGTGTTAATATGCGACACTGCCGCGATGCCGCGATACACACGGCACATTTAGCCCAAAGGCACGATCGCTTGGTCAATATTAGTCCGGGTTAAATAATAGGCTTTCTTTTGACTATCTGGACAATTCTATGTGTTTTGTTCAAACTTTCAGTTGGGAACCACGATGTTTTACTAAAGCCGAAGCTGTAAGCAAAGATTTAAACAGGTGCATCTTTTAAACTCCACCCTTCTACATAAGACAGTGTTAATATTTACCGCTTTCCTTCGGCTATTATGTTACAAATGATGAGAGAAAATGGGGCAGTTAGGGGGACTCGAAATGATTACAATGATTCATCAACTAAACTGTGTAACTCGAAACTCTGAGATACACATTGTGGTCGGCTTGGTTAGTGTACCCAAATCAATTTGAAAGTATTTTAACGAGCTTGGTCATACCACAATACCGGGTTTCTATTAGGATCAGTACCCTCTCTCAGTCTAGTGGCAATGTCCGGCGCTGTCTGAGTTGGTCTGACCTCCTCGCCGACTGCTAATGCCTATTTATTAGCCTTCCCACTAGAACACATTTTGCTAAGAGTTAGGTAAACGAATATCCGTGCTAATTACAGCCTAATTATCACGCACCTTTACAATTTACATCTACACAGTTTCTTTTCAACGGGCCGGCTTTTTCGCTCGTCTAGAGAACACGGCGAACGCTTCAGCTGACTTTTGCCGATCTCGAAAGCGTTGCTGAAGCAAGAAATGTGTTAGATACACATCGCTAATTAACCAAACTGTAGCGGTTGTAGGTACCCGACCCGACGCTCCATCGAAGCACACTTCGATTGCTTATTCACCACCAAGAATGTGATGAGTCAGTCAGCGTACGGCCAACCGGCAAGGATATTAATCATGTTATTTTATGACCAAGTAGCTCGTAGTAATTAACTCTCATGTATACCGCCGCTATGATAAAATATTATAATGATAGCTGATGATAGTATTCGAATTCTTTTGTGTCCAGCAGGGTCTACTCCCACCAGCGAGTTGCTGGTATTCAATGTGACCTGTATCGAGCAGTCTGAAGAAGTGAATTTGGCGCAGCTCCATCTTCATCGACGTCGTCTGCCGCGCAAGGAGGTTGCCCCTCGACGTGGACGGACGCTAGAGCCCCCCTACCGCGTTCGCATCTACCACGTGCTCAATCACAGGTGAGCATCGCCGTCCTGGCAGAGTCCTGGCCATTTCAGCCCCATCGAGCGCATTTTTAGCGGGCACGTATGGAAATAATCGATCAAGCCGTGGGACACTTTGATCGACACTTTTAACTGGAGGGTGGGTTTTCACAACTCTCGGATGCGATGAAGTAGAATTAAAGCCCCAAGATGTTTGCATGTGATAACAATGTGGGTTTCTTCCCCGTGACTATCTATAGTCGTTGGCTATCTAAAATTTGATACGCAGTTGGCAGTCTAAGATGTTAAATTTTTTTTTTTGTGTTTGGCGAACTCAATGACAACACCTAAATTACCCAACCACCTCCATTGTTGCAGATCTCGCACCGTGCTTCTGGCTAACCTCCCTGTGGCGCAGCACACTCGTGGAGGGTGGCACACTCTGGACGTGACATCAGTCCTTCGGGAACTACTCCTGAGCACCCCGTCGTCGCCGCTGCAGCTGGGCGTCCGGTTCGAGGCACCGCGCAACCGGCCCATCGCGCCCGACCGTTTCCTTAAAACCAGCAACGAGACGTCGGCCTTCCTCGTCGTGTTCTCCGACGACAACAGCCTGCTTGGCGAAGAATCGCGCGCGCGAAATCCTCTCAGACACACCCACACGTTGGCCACTTTGATTCATGAGGTCGACCCCTCTCAGGGCGCTCTCAACGCCACAGACAACGACGACTTTTACCTCAAGGGAGAAGACAAAGACTCGGAGGACGAAGCGGTTGATTCCGAATCGGACCACAATAGCTTCGAGAGTTTCGTGGAAAAGAGGAAAAGCAAATTGGAAGCGAAGAAAGCGGAAAAGAAGGCCAAACAAGTGACGGCCACATCGAAGCACAGGCCTTACACTAAGAATCCAGTCACCCGAGAGTTTCAAGGAAGCGACAACTCAATCGGAGACGCCGAGGATTTCCCGCAAGCCACTGCGTCGGCGAGAAGCAAGAAGGAAAAAGCTCTCGAGGAGCTGCCACACGGTGAGCTGGGCAAGAAGATGTTAGCTGCACGAAGACGACGCATCCATCCCAAGACACGCTACCGCGTGCGTCAGAAAGAGGAAGACATGGTGGCGCCGAGGAGGGCGTCGGACGACGGCTTTGACAACAACGTGCGCTTCGGCAAGAGGTCTGTGAGGTCGACGGCCACACAGATGGAGAGAGACGAGACCGCGGCAAGGCGCGGTCTGCTCAAGAAGGACGTAGACAATGAGTTGGTGGTTGGAGGCAGGGTAATCAGATCGATCACCGACAACGAACTCCCTGATGCGATCGACACTAGGACTGGGGAGATCCCGAGGAGCTCGCCGCAAACCTTGCTGAAGTCGCGAACTTCCCAGGAGTCAGGGCGTCGAGGACAGAATGTGATCCCTCTGCCGGGAAGGTCGACCAAGCGTTGGAAAAGTAGCGGCGGCGGTAGCGGCGGGGGCGGCGGCGGCGGCGGGGGTGGAAGGAAGAGGAGCCGTGGAAAGAAACGGGAGAACAAACACAGGGGAAAGAAAGTAATCGAAACCAGGCAACAAAACGACGAAAAGGTGAGACAGAAATTACAACTTCAATGAACTAATTGTTCTAGTATCCAACGTATAAAGCCTCAAACTGCAGACGTTCCAGAAGGGCACGGAAAACTTGGAAAATTCGCAATCGATGCCATGCTTTCATAAAGCGTTCCGAGTCATAAACATTTAACTATTATATCCAGAAACGCTTGACTTACCTACATGGGAGCGATAAAGCCGCGAGGCAAGTGTCCACTCGAGGTTATTAGTAGGGCTTAATCTCCGTCGCTGCACCCACCACGACGGGCTTCGGCAGTCGCACACACCTACCCGAGTGCCCTGTTTTGGTGGCGCCAAGCAAGCAACCCAAGGTGGTGAGGTAATAAAACTGTACTTATGTAGCCCTCTCCTCGCCTCGCCTCGCGCTCTTTCGCCGTCTCGCGACCGCGGCACCAACCCTCAACATCCATTAGGGTTGAGATGATAAGAACAAGAGCTTTTAGTGCTCTTTCTCTCAAGACCAGCTCTATTTATCTTTACAATTCTTTCTAGCACACTAACGTCACAATACCCTGTCTCATGTTATCTGTAGCTAAGCGAGATTCTCTGAGACATTACCACCGATTCATTCACTTTGCTTTGGAGATGCTGGGCTAACCATAGGTTATTTTGTAAAAATAATGACGCTTATTTTTTCCCTGAGAGTGAGATGGAATGATCAGCATTAGGAGCTGCTGTGGCTTCGTCGTTACACGTGAAGAGTCGTAACGCAATGTGCCAGATGGGAATACACCTTAAAATGTCATCGCATTCTTTGGAAAACAACGTCTAAATTTTTTTATAGTTGTCAAGCAATATGCAGTGAACCGAGTGCAAACAACAAATTATTTGCCTTGTGTTTAGGCGAGTGTGAAGTTTTCACGAGTTAATCAAATACTTTTGGCACACAGGACAGCGACGAGTGGCACGAGAACTCCGCGAAAGCGGCGATTTCTCGAGGAGACGTCGGAACTTCGTGCCGCAAAAACAAGCTAGTGGTCGACTTTGCAGACATCGGCTGGGCGGACTGGATCATCAGCCCGCAGAAATTCGAGGCGCACTACTGCGCAGGACAGTGCGTCTACCCTCTAACCAAGGTAACTCTTTTGTCCCACTCGTAGAGACAGTACAACATATCTACTATACACCAACTTGAGTTGAAGACACCTAATTCCATTGAAAGATTTTGCATAATGTAACTCAGTGTTTATACACCCCTTGAAAACGATTTTCTTTCTTCTCTTTTTGCCGCCTGGATTTGTAGACTGGAACCAAACACAACAAAACCCAGGAGTGTGCCGTAAGTATCGGATAGTTTTTGTTTCAGAAAATGTAGAACCATTTCTTGACACTACGATATCTAATGACTTCTTGAAAAAAATCGTGCTCATTTCTCACGTTTATTCGAGAAATAATTATAGGCTTTGATGAAGCTGGTATCGTTTGTGGAAAGGCTGTTCCTTTGAAATGTGTTTTGAAAGCAAGAGTGGATGGTGTGTCATTCACCTTGGAATCAGTCTCCCGACTGCATAATATATTAGAGGAGCCCGATCGTTTTCCGACCTTTCGGCCAGCAACTACACTTGTCCATCTACTTCAGGATCCAGCAGTCTTTCCGGTGCACACAGATATTTCATAGGACAGTGCGACAGGAGCCTAGACCGTGATCCATGATTATCTTTTCCTCACAAATGTAGATGAACCCTGGACTTTAGGTAACGTAACGTGACGGACGCCTTGTATTTTCCAGGCTATGAAGCCTACCAATCACGCGACCATCCAGAGTCTGGTCCACGCAATCGGGAGCGAGGCACACGTACCCGACCCCTGCTGTGTGCCCGACAAGCTCAGTGCCATGAGTCTGCTTTACCTCGATGACAACAACAACGTGGTACTCAGAAGCTACCACGACATGACCGTCGACTCTTGCGCATGTCGGTAAATCAGTGTCCTGAATACAGAAGATGAGCAGCGTCAAAGAAGAGGGATTACGAGATGTCAAATTTCTCTTAATTTAGCATTTAGCGTTTCAGAACGCGCAAAAGTCGGCAATTTTGTTTAGTGTTGCGTTCCGTTTCTAAATGGCTCAAAGTAACAAAAATAGGCGAGTCTTATTATAATTTTGTATAGTATTTTGGTCTGTCCCGTAGCTAGCCTCTCAGAAATTCCATTTTCTCTCACAAATCGCCTGATGTACCTAGTTGGAGAAAGTAATAATTAGTATCAATCAAAAGCGAGTGGACGCTAGAGAAAAATAAAAGCATGCTTAATCAGAGGTTAGCTCCGCACTTGAAATAGTACTATTTTCGAGTCTAGCTCATGATACTCAAGCAAATAGTTGCAGCGTTTGGGACGAAATACATCAAAGGTAATCCAGCCTAACATATATAATTTAAGTGCCAAATAGGGATATTGATTAACACGATTTTTATGAGAAAGCCATAGGCATTTGAATGTATTTCTTTAAATTCAAACCCCAAAATGTAAGATAGCTATATGTGTCTGGACCCAAAATGCAATTATGGAGCAATGCATGCACGGAGGTCCACAATTGAAATGTATATATCTGCGATTGAGTTTTAATTAATTCGTGACCATGTAAGATTATGAGACTTTGTGAACTTGTAATGGATTTATCATTCTGAATAAAATTCCATGCAACATGGGTCAGGCACGATAATTGTAGATAATTTGCAGTTAGCTGCATCTTCTCGTCGAATTTGATTCGTCCTGCTCGATGATGGTAAACACCTCAATATTATGGGTATCAAATGTATGTGGCTTGTTACCTCCATGTACATGGAGATACATATCTACCGAGTACCTAGAGGTTCCTCTGATTATCTCTCTAAGATAACTTGCTGTCAAATAGTGATTCCATTAAAAACAGTTCACATACTTTCACTGTCGTAGAAATAGGATGTAAATATTATTAAATTAGTGCAATATGAAAATAAATGCGTATATCAATGTGTATATTTAATTGCTTTTAAAAATTCACTATTAGCATTATAAGA